>CM028131.1:419585000-419740000 GCA_016271365.2 Neoceratodus forsteri | reverse complement strand
TTAATCAGGCCCTTAAGCTGATTTTGCGGTCGCTGCATGAAATCACTTTTTGGGACTGAATAATGAAATTTCACAACCATTGTTCATGTGTGGTCCCAAAAAGGCCATATTGAAAATCTGGTGAAAAAAATCTTATAAATGGCCGAGTTATGAGCGTTCATTGGAATATTTCTATGCACGTGCATAACTTTCAACGTAGCAATTTTTTTCACCACCTCAAGGAACAGTACAGTTGTCATTTTACGCATCCTGTCCAAAACGTGTTGTCTTACTTGTGGCACGGAGTGGCGTTTGGCACAGATTTAAAAATTTTCACCTGTGTGGTTTGAGGTAGGGTCATAAGAAGACTATTGAAAATTTGGGGTCAAAATATAAGAAAATGACAAACGTTATGAACATTTATTGCGGTTTCGCTACGCCTGCTTATAACTTTTAAAATTTTAAATAGTTTGACCCCAGATTTTCAACGTAGCCTTCTTATTACCCACCTCATGTATGGCACAGCTGTCTTTTTTTTCAAATCCTGCCCAAGATGTGTTGTCACACCTGTGGTGGCACGGAATGGCATTGCAGTTGCACAGAATTACGTTTTGGCAGGGATTTGGAAATTTGCTGTAACAAGTGCATTATGTGGGGTAATAAGAAGGTTATGCTGACAATTTGGTCGGTGTTATATATACATCTACGGAGAGATGGGAGTGCAGGGTCCAAAGGACCCTACACTGCAACAGTAAAATAAGGATACTGTTGTTATACTATCTCGGAAAGTAAGGAAATAAGTTGGAAAAAACTTCATTAATGCTCCAGTTAGGGTCAAAGTGACAAAAGTTGGGAAATGAGATATTAGGGTTTCTGTAACACCCCACCCTCCCAAAGCAGGCAGGTGAGGGGTGTGCCTTGGGCTTCTCAGGCCTAATGCTCACCCCATTCTCATAAAGTCTACACATCTGACCTTATTTACAGATGAAATGGGGTGAGCGTTGGGCTTAAGAAGCACAAGGCACACCCTACACCTGCTCTGCTGCCTGGTTTGGGAGGGTGGGCTATTAGGGAACCCCTAATGTCTCATTTCCCAACTTTTGTCACTTTGACACTAACTGGAGCATTAATGAAGTTTTTGTAATGTGTGTGTGTGTGTGTGTGTGTGTGTGTGTGTGTGTGTGTGTGTAAAATATATATATATATATATATATATATATATATATATATATATATATATATATATTTATTTTATATACACACACACACACACACTATTTACCTGTATCTATACATTTATTTATCTAAAAGTTTTTTTACCAGGAAGGCATACTGAGCAGTCTAACTCTCGAGTCCAGATGCGTCCTTGGGGGAAGGGGAACAGAAGACGATACAGAGTATTTTACATCAGCAGTGCATGTACAACACAATACATACATGGATTTATCAGGAAATTGGTTACCTACAGAATAAATTACATTAGCAATGTAAATATAGTGCAGTACAATACATTGATCAGCAGGAGAATAATTACTATACAGTGCAGTTAACGCAATTTGCTATAATGACAGTTGGAATTTAGAATACAGTCGCATAGAGTGAGTGACCAAAAACATAAGATGCCCAGCCCAACATACTAGTTGACTGGTTCTGTCATCCCGGACCTGCCAGAAATTGAGTCCCCATGACTAAGTCAGGGAATAATTGGAAGGGTTGGTGCACGCACAGGTGGTGCAGTAATGGTTTTGAGGAGAGTTGAGTTGGTGGGTGGAGGGGGCATGCCAAATGGCATAGGGGAGAGAATTCCACAGCTTAGGCATGTGATAGGAGAAGGCTGCTTGGTCTGCAGAGGTGGACATGTGAGGGACATACATGGAACAGGTGTTAGAGTTTCTGAGGGAGTGCGAAGGAGGGGGAGGCTTGGATAGGACAGAGTATAGCTGCAGGGACTGGGTCCAGAACTTAGCCATGAGCCTGACACAGTGGGAGTGCCATCTATTCTGGAATGAGGGGAGGTGCAAAGTCTGGTAAAGGATGCAGTGGTGGTTTCTGGGCAGACTGTCAAGGGCGAAATGGCAGAAGGAGTTGAAAAGGGTATCCAGTTGGTTAGGGTAGTTTTGGGAGCTGCACTATAGACTATGTCACTGTAGTCGGTGATTGGGAGGATCATTTTCTGTACAGTTTCATGGTGGGCCAGTAAAGGAATGCAACCACGGTTTTGGTACAGGGCCCCCAGCTTGGGATGCAGCTTCTTGTGGATAGAATCAATGTGTACAGAAAAGTCAAGGCATTGGTCAATCCAAACCCCAAGTTATCTAAAGGACGTGCAGTCCTCCAGCAGTGTCCTATTCAGGATGTGAAAAGAGGGGAGGGAGCCGAGGTAGTCTCTGCCTTGTGCCAAAGGACATGGAGACAGTTTTTTTGGCATTCAGGAAGAGCTGATTTGAGCAGAGCCAGAGCTGGACATCATTGAAGTCACACTGCAATCTGGTTGCCATATCAGGGGTAGGGGGTCCGGATGCAAACAGGACTGTGTCCGCATAAATGTGAATGGATGTGTGTGGGAAGGCAGAAGGCAGGTCGTTAAGGAAGATGGAGAATAGTATCGGGCCAAGGACAGAGCCTTGGGGAACCCCAGTCGATGAAAAGGGGGAAGAGATGGAGTTCCCAATCCTGACAGCTTGGGCCCTGCCCACCAGGTAGGTGTGGAACCAGGTGGTGGCCTTGCTGGAGAGCCCAGCTAGGGAAAGCTTGGAGAGTAGGAGAGGGTGGGAGACAGTGTTGAAAGCCTTATTGAGGTCAACAGAGATGGCTGAGGTAATATGTCCATTATCCATACCTGTGAGGATGACATCGGTGAGCCTTAGGAGAGAGGCGGTGGTGGAGTGGGACTTCCTAGACCCAGACTGGAAGGGGGGAAGAAAGAGGTGCTTTCGAGTAAGGAGGAGAGCTGGGAGAGGACTAGGTGTTCCTGGAGTTTAGCTTGAATGGGGAGGAGGGAGATAGGGTGATAGTTTCCGGGGGAGGAGGGGTCACCACCCTCAGGAATGGGGATGACCGTGACATGCTTCCATTCAGAAGGGACGGATGCTAGAGAGAATGAAAGGTTGAAGAGTGAGGCCAGGGGGGGAGGCAATGGCTGGGGCAGACAGATAGAGTATTTTGGAGTCCAACTCAGTGCAGCATTTGCCTTTGAAGGGTTTAGTGCAAGCAGGGCATTGTAAACTTTGGCTGGGGTAACCTGGTGGAAGGACAATCCAAGGGAGGCATCTAGAGCAGAGCAGGGTGGAATGGCTTGGGGTGATGTGGTGTGTGGGAGAGAGGATAGCAGAGCTGCTGTAGTGTTTGTGAAGAAGTAGTTGAACTCGGTAGCCACTGCTAGCAGGCCCACTACAGGGGAGGCACTAGTGTTAATGACTGGGGTAGGTGGCTGGGATGGTGGGGTGAAGAGCGATTGAACCACCTTCCAAAATTTAGAAGGGTGATTTATGTTGGAATGGAAGGTAGATCGGAAATAATTTGATTTTGCCAGGCGGATTTGTCTAGTACATGCATTGCGAAGAGTGCGGTATTTCTGATAGTCCGAAGGGGAGCTGGGAGGCTTTGTGGGCCTTCCAATCCTGATCCCTTGCTCTGAGGCAGTCCATGACATCAGCTGTTCTCCATGGTAGATGAGCCCCGCGCACCCTGGTGCGTCTTAGAGGAGTGTATGAGTCCCAAACAGTGAGATTTGGTCTTGAGAAAGTCCAATGCTGAGTCGACAGAGGGGGCATGTAGGATGAATGACCAGTCTGTGTTAGCCAGGCAATATTAGAGGGACGTTGGGTTCAGAGATTTGTAGGACCTGACCAGCAGTGACCTGGGGGGAGAGGCCTTAGGCCTGCAGATTTTCCTTACTGAGTAGATCAGGGTTTTATTTAACTCTAAAAATTGATTAGCGTTTTGCTCATAAAAGTGCTAAAACATTGTGAAAATGCATAGCACGTGCCTCACTGTGTTTAACAAACATAACACTTCTAGAAAACCTATATAAATACTTTCTGAACAGTTAGTATTGTCCCAAGAAAAAAACTGCTAATCAATTATATTAAACCCTTTCAATTAGTTGATGGTCGCTTAGTGACTCAGGTAAGAGACCTGCGGAAATTATGCGATGTGGGTGGGAGGTGAGAGACCAATCTAATTGTGAGTGGTTCTGGGTTTTGGTGTTTAGGCGGATGGGTTCCGTAATCAGTTGAGATAGGTTTAGGATGACTACATCATTTTGAATTTTGGAGCGGAAGGAGTTGAGCCAGTTTGTGTTAAAATTGCCTAGGACATGGAGTTAACCGCCTGCAGCGTGGGATTTGAGGGCGGTTAGATGGTCCTTTATGGAGGATATAGGGGAATCGGGAGGGCGGTAGGCTCCTGCTACAAAAATGGGGACAGAGTGAGGAAGGGAGATTCTCACTAGCAAGGAGTTTATAGATGGAGATGATGTGAGGAATAGCGACACGGGTGAAGTGAAGGGCGGAGCTGATATACATGGCTATGCCACCTCCTCTTTTAGTACTGGGACAATTGAGCCTGATGTCAGCGTACCCAGGGATAGAGATGCTGGCATCCTTTGTATGTGGCTTTAGTCATGTCTCAGTAATGATCATAATATGTGGTTTTAGGGTTAGGACAATTGGTTGGAGCATTGCAGTTTTTGGGAGGAGGCTGCAGATGTTCAGGTGCGCCAGCCTTAGGCCTCGAGGTATGTGACAGGGTGGAATAGGACCCTGTCCCAATTGTTATGGAAAGTGTTTAAATGCAGGATCTGTCCTTTCCTGTCTCTTGTCTGGTTGCGCAACTAGCATTTTCCTGTGAGACCTAGGATCTGATCACCCTCACAGTCTCGCAGTTCTTTGCCTCTTGCTGTTTCTGTCTTCCCTTGCTGTTTGTCTTTTCCTCCCTTGCATATCTACTGATATAAAAATATATGCAAATCATTATATGGAAATGTAACTGATATTGGAATCCCTTTTGTTTAGAAATTATATAGTGTTAATTTTCGAAATGTATGTAAATGTGATTTGAGATGATTGAAAAAACCTATTGGAAACTCAAGAGGTTACCTTAGTGCAATTTTTAAGCCTTTTACAGAAGAGCTGTGGAAAAGGGAGCCTCAGCTGTGGGACAGTGTGTTCTTGTTGCACCTGCTTGAAACATACAAGAACACTTTGGAAGAAACTGGATGCTTGTTGAGAATGGGGATTGGAAGGACTTATAAGACAGAGTTGCAATTTCTTGCAAGATGGACACAGAGATTGAAGAAAAACTCAGATGGATTTTTTTCTGTTTATTTGGCCTTTGTAAATAGTTACACTGAACAACATTTTTTTATGTAACTGCTAGTACAAATAAAACCCTTGTTGCGAATCTTACAACTGCTTCTGGTCTTCCTATGCTTCCTGACCTGTGCTTCGATGACGAATGGTGTTAGCCTATGTGGGATTTACGCCATGCATACTCTAAGCCAGGAGGTTTGTGCGTGGGTACTGCACCTAGTACCAGGGAGGCATGAAGAAAGGTATAGATTCTGCAGCAGCAAGTCCAGGAGTGGTTACCAGGAAAACGGCAGCCAAACTAGCAGATACAGAAGTCTAAGCTGAGATTGTACAGCCAGCACAAGTTATGGAAAAAAGAACAGGCAGTGACAGAACCTGAAAGACTGATGGACTTTTTCAAATGGTGGGCTCTACAACAAAAAGAGATGGAGAAGCAGAGAGAAAGAGCTTCACTGTTTAGAAGCACAGCGAAAAGAAGAAATGCTGTGAAAGGAGCAGTGATGGCTGTATTCCTTGCAAGCTATCAAAGGCAGAGGATCTGGCACAGATCCAGACGAGCAACAAAACACAAGCAACTTAAAAGTCATTAAACTTACAAAGTTGTGTCCCTCGGATGATATCGAGGCATACCTGGCAACTTTTGAAAGAGTTGCCACAGCCTGCCAATGGCCAGGGAAAGCCCAACTTGCCTAAAGCAATATGGACACTGCATAGTCAGAAAACTATGACCTGGTGAAAAGTGAAATCCTGTAAAGGTATGACATCTCGTGAGAGACCTACAGGCAGAGATTTTGATATCTGAAGTACAACTTGGTCGACAATCCTCGAGAAGCCTTTACCCGACTTGGAGAACTCCTGATAAAATGGCTCCAACCGGAGGGCAAAACAGTCCCACAGACTGACACATTTACAATGAAACAGATGTGCAGCTTTGGGTAAAGGAACACCGACCAGAAAATGGGGGGGGCTGTTTCTTTGGCCGAGGACTACCAAATGGCCAGACAGATGCAACAGCAGTGAGGTAACAGCCAAGCACCGGTAAGACGCTCCTTTTTCCCATTTAAACTTCAAGTCTGATAAGAACTCCGGTAGGAGTAACAGATCTGTGTACAAAGACATTATTTGCTATAACAGTAATAAGCCAGGTCATATTGCAAGAAATTGCCGTAAGGAGAGTGGCACTGGAACAGATTTGTCCTTGGCAAATTGGGGCAAGTACTTTAACAGATGTGAAGGAGGGGGATAAGACTGTAAAGGGACTCACTGATTCAGGAAGCGGACAGACCCTAGTGCATGTTGAAGTGCTGGGAAAACACTATGCAAAAGGACCAGGTCCTGGTGTCATCTGCATCCACGGGGACACTCTATGTTATCTCACCACCCAAGTGACTCTGACCATTAATGGTTTGTCACACCAAGTGAAAGTGTGTGTGTGTGTGGGGGGTTAGTACCTAAGTTACTTATACCTGTGATTATTTGAAATGACTTTCTAGGATTTTCTGAGTTAATCAAAGAATGAGTAAATCCTGATGTTTCAGCAGCTGTTGTGACAAGCTCAGGCAAAGAAAATTTTAGATGGTGGGGATACTTTTCCTTTCAAGTGATTTTAATTCAGGCCTGTTTGAGCACAGCTCCAAGATGTGGAAATACAGGAAAGAGACTGTGGCAACAAATGACTGATGGACATAAGGGGTTAACATATGAAAATGCTGAAACTAAGCTGATAACTGATTGTGATTTTCTTTCAGAACAAGCTAATGATGTCTCCAGGGTTATTTTAAGCAGTTGGGAGTGAAACCAAAACAGGTGTTAAAAAATGTAATGGGTTACTATACAGAGTTTGGGTTAAACCTCAGACACAGGAACAGGCAGAACAATTGGTTATACCACAGAAGTATAGAACAGAGTTGTTATAGATAGCACATGATAGTCCTATGGCTGGTCACTCGGGGAGGGATCACACCCTAGCCAGATTGCTGTATAGATTTTACTGGCCTGGAATTCATGAAGATGTTGCTACATATTGTAATTCCTGTGCTGAGTGTCAGAAAGTAGCCCCAGTGACTAGAAAAGACAAGGTGCCCCTGTTGTCCCTACCCTTGATAGGTGTGCCTTTTGAGAGAATTGCAATGGATGTGGTTGGTCCTTCAGACAAAAGTATAAAGGGTAATAGATTTATCCTGGTAGTGTGTGACCGTTACTTGATACCCAGAAGAAGTTCCAATGTGTACTGTCACAGCTTCAAAAGTGGCAGCAGAGCTTGCAAAAATCTTCAACAGAGTGGACATACCTAAAGAAATTATTACTGATCAGGGTAGTAATTTTGGTGCTGCATTACTTAAGGAGCTGTACAGACTACTAGGTATCACTGCCGTAAGAACCTCCCCTTATCACCCTCAGACAAATGGTACTGTTGAGCATTTTAACCAACCCCAAAGTGCATGTTAAAGAGCTTTGTGAAAGGGGAAGGGAAAGATTGGGACCAATACTTGCCTTACCTACTTTTTGCTTGGAGAAATGCCACAGGGTTTTCACCATTTGAAATGCTGTATGATAGGCAGCTGAGAGGGCCACTGGATGTGATTAAAAGAAATGTTTGAAGATAACCCCACTCAGAAACAATCTATAGCATCTTATGTGTGTGCCCTAAGAAAGAAGCTGGCAAAATATGTTGAAATTGCCCATAGTAATCAGGAAGAGGTCCAAAACCTGCAGAAGGTATATTATGACCGCGGAGTAAAAGAACAAGTTTTTGAGCCAGGTGAAAAGATTTTGCTATTGTTACCCACAACAGAAAATAAACTGTTAATGAAGTGGCAAGGACCTTATAAGGTTCTTACATGTACTGGCACTGTTAACTATGAGATTGAGATCCCTGACAGAAAAAATCCTAAAATATACCATGCTAACCTCCTCAAGAAATGGGTTGAAAAAATGTCAAAAGCTGTTTTGTTAGTTTTACCAGAAACCGATAAGGAAGCTATTGATGTAACTTATGATAGACTGGAACAAACTGTGAATGCTGATGCTGTAAAGGTGAATGTTTCCTTAGCTGCAGAACAGACTGCAGACATTAGTAAAGGGCTAAAGACATTTAATAGTACATTTACCACAGTACCAGGCTGAGCAAAAGGGGTTGAGCATGTTATAGGGACAAGGAATGCTCGTCCTATTAGGCAAAAGTTATATAGGTTAAGAGCTGATGTGGTTAAGGAAATACAAAAAGTGAAAGAATTGAGTATCATAGAGGAGTTGAGGAGTACTTGGTCATCTCCAGTGGTAATTGTAAACAAAAAAAGGGGGTGTTAGAATCTGCCTTGATATTAGGAAACTTGAAATCAAGTGTCAGAATTTGACAGTTATCCTGTGCCCAGAACAGATGATTTGGTGGGCAGACTGGGGAGTGTAAAGTATGTCAGTACCCTCGATCTCACCGAGGGTTACTAGCAAATACCTTTAGCTCAAGAATCCAGAGACAGAACTGCTTTTGCCACTCCTGTTGGATTCTATCAGTTTACCACCATGCCATTTGGTTTACATGGTGCACCAGCTACATTCCAGCAGTACATGGATGTAATTTTATCACCTCACACTGGTTATTGTGCTGCATATCTGGATGATGTCATGGTGTACAGTCTACGAGCAGTTATCCAAGCTATCAAAAATGCAGGTCTGACTATTAATCCTACCAAATGTGTATTGGGCATGAAGGAAACCAGATATTTGGGCTATGTGTTGGGAAAAGGAGAAGTTAAGCCAGAAATTTCTAAAACAGAAGCTGTAGCTAACAGCCCTGTCCCTAAAATAAAGAAACATGTTGGATCATTTTTAGGGCTGGCTGGTTATTATTGGGTATTTGTTCCCAACTTTGCTGAGTTAGCTACTCCCCTTACTGAACTGACAAAAACGGTACCCAAATAATGTGAAATGGATCTCAGAGTGTGATGAAGCTTTTCAAGCCATTAAGGCTAAATTATGTTCGGCCCCTGTTATATTAATGGCAGTGGAATAATGATAAATGTCAGGCATTTTCCTGTAATTTGGTCTATTAAGATTTGAGCAAGTATTCCATGTCTTTTTTTGAGTCAAAACCTGAACAAACTATATATTTTTGAATTCCTAACTTATTCTTTTAATTTAGCCATATGTCGATAGTATGGAAACAGTGTCATTGTCACATGATCAAATCCAAGATGGCCACCATGATACCCTCTGATACTATTAGCTCACTGACCATGACCCCCCATGAATACTCGGGTGTAATATCTAAATTTCAAAACACAGGTTTAGTGGCAAAATATGTTTTTTATTAAAAAAAAAAAAGTGCAAGTATGACAATAAATTATGCCTTTTCATGGATTGTTTGCTTTTTATTCAAAGAAGTGCGTTAGGCCCAATTCAGACATGTGGAGAACCGCCTATATCACTGTGTTCTATATGTCACTAAATCCATGACGTAATGGTAAGAAATGGACAGAATTACTTGTTAGGGTAGTTGAGTAAAATAAGCCATAGAATGGACAAATGACTTGATGCCTTGGGTCTCATGACCCAAAACAAGATGACAGCCACGTTTTAGTCATTTACAGTGACGGAACACACCCTTTCCTTATTTACATGGATAAACACGTTAAATGTTGAATAGCTGTGATGTTTAGCTGTTTGTTATAGATACAGGTGCCTGGATATGATTTCTGATCTGGAATATTACACTGCACCCCCATTTTATCTCAAATAGGGTACCATGCCACACTACCAGGGCTGTGACCAATTCAGGCCTGGGGTGTACCACCTATGGCACTATATGCTGTATGTCACTAAATCAATGAAGTAATGGCAATAAATAGGCAGAAATACTTGCCAGGGTAGTTGAGGAGAAAAACAAGACATATAATAGGCAAATGACTTGATGCCATGGGTCACATGACCCAAAACAAGATGATGGCCACTTTATAGTCATTTACAGTGACAAAACACACCTTTTGCTTATTTACATGGATAAATGCATGTGAAATATTGAATAGGTGTGATTAGTGATTTGTGTTAGATACAGGTGCCTGGATATAATTCTGATCTGGAATATTACACTGCACCTCCAGTTTATCTCAAATAGGGTACCATACCTCACTACCAGGGCTGTGACCAATTTAGGCCTTTGGTGTACCACTTATGGCACTATGTGCTACATGTCACTAAATCAATGAAGTAATGGCAGGAAATAGAAATACTTGTCAGGGTTGTTAGTGTATGACAAGCCATAGAATGGGCAAATTACATGATGCCTTGGGTCACATGCCACCTCCTCCTTATTCCATGACAACGGCCACTGGCCTGCCTCTTCACTTACTGACCAACCAATTTTGCTCATGTGCTATAATATATCTACATCGTATGTGTACTGTGTAAATACTCTAATAAGTAATCCTAATATCTTGGATGTTAGCTTGGCTGATTCCCTGTAAACAATTGGTATCTGTCTCTGAGTTAATTTGCTGTTATGTCTGTCTGTATATAACCTAGGTGATGTGGAACGTTTGTAAATGAGTCTGTGACTCAAAGGTACTCTCTGAATCTGTAATAAATAAATAAAATAAACATGGCTCAAAACAAGATGGTGGCCACTTTCTAGTCATTTACAGTAACAAAACACACCTTTTGCTTAGTTACATGGATAAAAACACGTGAAATGTTGAATAGGTGTGATGTATCTGTAACAAACAGCTAAACATGTGCCAGGAAAAGCAGCATCTTGGTAGAGTGCATGCCTGACATAACATCAGGTATGGTGCAGCACCACATCGGTAGGTGTGTACAGAAAGTGGGCGGGGAACCACACATAATTGTTCACGTGGGAACAAATGATCTGGAAGGAAGGCAGCTAGAGGAGGTTCAGGACAGCTTCAGAGAAGTGGGGAAGCTATGCAGAGAGGAGAGAAGCACAGTGGCATTCTCAGAAGTTCTGCCAGTGCCAAGGGCAAGTACAGACAGAAAAAGCAGAATCATGGACTTCAACAAGTGGCTGAGAAAATGGTGAGTCCATGGGGTATGGCAGGGTGGGACAGTGGGGCAACACATGGGAGAACCCAGATCTATATGCAGGGGACAGGCTACAGCTAAGTAAGGAGGGTTCTGGGGTGTTAAAGCAGAGACGGAGTGGCAGGTACTGCTGGCAGAAGGAGAGGTGGACATAGTAGCCATCACTGAGACGTGTGCAACCCAAAACCATGACTGGGACTTGGCCTTGGCCATCCCAGGATTTAAATTATTCAGGAGGGACAGAGAAAAAGGTAAAGGGGGGAGTAGCCGTTTACATAAGGGAAGGGATTGGATGCGTCAGGGAGGAGGGGGAAGACGGTAGGGCAGAAGTCATTTGGACACAACTGCATGCCCCAAAGGGGGCTAGGGTCTGATTGGGGGTTGTTTATAGGCCCCAACCCAGAAAGAGGACGTGAATAGGGAGCTAGGGGAGCAGCTAAGGAGACTCTGTGGCAAAAGGAGCACTGTGGTGGTGGGAGACTTCAGTTTACCAGGGGTAGATTGGAGCATCCCAGCCACCACATGCGCCAGGGAGCAGATCCTCCTGGAAGCAATTCAGGATGGCTTCCTGACCAAAGGGTGACAGTGCCAACAAGGGAAGAAATTATTATAGACCTGGTGCTGGAGAATGGAGAACAGGTCACAGATGTAAGAGTGGAGGAACCACTGGCTGGTAGTGATCACCACACAGTGTGGTTCTCTATCAGTTTGGGTAGAAAGATCCACAATACAAAAACAAAGGTCCTGGACTTCAGAAAGGCAGACTTTGCAGGATGGGGCAATTAATGAGAACACACATAGATGGCATCCACCCTGACATGGACACAGAGCAGAAATGGGCAATCATAAAACTAGGGCTGATTGAATCCACAAAAGCTGGTGTCAAGAGCCAGCAAAATAAATCAAGGATCAAGCATCCAAGCTGGATGACCAGAGAGGTAACGGAGAAGGTGAGGGATAAGAGAAGGCCATCCGAACCTACAAGAGAACCAACAGGGCAGAGGATAGGGAGAACTATGTGAGGAAATCCAGGGAAGTCAACAGAGCGGTTAGGACTGCAAAGACAGCCGGGAAAGGAAATTAGCACAGGGGATTAAGGAAGGGGAAAAGGATTTCTTCAGGCATATCAGGGAAAAGAGGAAGTGCAAGGATCAAATAGTTAGGATCAGGAAACGCAGTGGTTGGGTAGACAAGGGGGCAGAGACGGCTGAAGTACTTAATGAGTATTTCTGTTCAGTGTTCACAAGGGAGAGGGATGGACCCGTTCCTTCAGGGAAAGGGAGCACAGGCATTGGGGGGTGAGACAGTCACAGACTGGGTCATCTTGGTGGAAAGGGTGCTGCAGGGACTTGGGTCCCTGAGGGTAGACAAGGCACCTGGGCCAGACTGGGTACATCCCAGGGTGCTGAGGGAGCTGGCAGAGGTCCTGGCAGAGACACTGGTGAATCTGTTCAACACCTCGCAAAATATGGGATGTGTGCCCAGAGATTGGAGGGAGGCGCACATGGTACCTCTACACAAAAGTGGGCCCAAGGATGAACCAGGGAACTACAGACCCGTGAGCCTCACCGCAATTGTGGGGAAACTAATGGAATCTATCCTCAAAGAAAGGCTGGTGCAGTTTCTTGTGGATAATGAGCTGCTAGATGACAGACAGCACGGGTTCGTCGCTGGCAGATCCTGTCAGACAAACTTGGTTGATTTTTTTTTTTGACTGGGTCACGAGGGCACTGGACGAGGGCCATGCAGTAGATGTAGTCTACCTGGGTTTCATCAAGGCCTTCGATTCAGAGCCACATGGAAGGTTGACCTGCAAGTTGAGGAGTCTTGGTATATGGTGGAAGCTAGCCCGATGGGTAGAAAACTGGCTGAGGGACAGGCAACAGAGGGTAGTTGGGGGAGAAGCATCAGAGCCCAGGGCAGTGACAAGTGTGGTCCCACTGGGATCAGTACCGGGACCAGTCCTGTTTAACATTTTCATCGCAGACATAGCAGTTGGGATCAAGAATAAGATCAGCCTCTTCACTGATGACACCAAGTTCTGTGCTGAGGTGGATGGGGGAGAAGGGTGGCAAATTACTGCAGGAGGACTTGGCAAGACTCGGAGTGGTCGCACACCTGGCAGCTTGGGTTCAACTCCAAAGGTCTTGGAAAGTGTCAACCAGAGGAAGCACCGCCAAGGGCTTGAGCTCCTTCTGCCTCAGGTAACGAGCCAGTCTCCGGCGTTCCGGATCCAGGTCCTCTGTCTCCCATTCATTAGAGGCCTAGGTGTGCCTCATGACGTCCATAAAGGTTGGATCATCAGGAGGTGAGTGGGGTAGAGCCTTGTCCCCAGGAGAACCCCCAACTCTTGAGAAAGATGAGGAAGAGGAGGAAAACCGGCTCCTGGACCGGGAAGAGTCCGAGCTTCGTCTGTCGGAACTACCCTCACCCGAGTGTAGGTAGCTGTCGGACCAAAGTTGATCCAGTGACCGGCTCCGGGACCAACGACTGAGCGATGCCCAACGCCCGTCCTTGGACTGGCGTTTGGGGGAGTGAGCCCGCCTAGATAAAGATCTATGGTGGCTGCAGGATCTGGGCCTGGACCAACGATGGCTGCCTGATCTGGAAGGGCGCCGTTGCCGGTCGGCGGACCGAGACCGGGAACATATGCCCGAGGAGGAGCGGGACTTGTACGGTTTGTGCATCCTTGGGGGTCTTAACGGCAATCTGACAGGCAAACCCTCGGGCTCCTGGTTGTCCGGCTCATCAGGAATACTCCACCAAAAGTTGAAGAGCTGTTGCAATTCCTCCTTTGAAAACATTGAGGCTGCCATCTCCTGCGAGGGGATAGGAAGTTGGTATGTCCAACAGGGCCTTCGGGGAGGAACCCGCGGAAGAGCCCTCCAGAGTTGAAGACTTTGGGGGTCACTGACAGCACCATGACTGGCGCAGGTTCACCGGCGCCCCTTCGGCCTTGGGTAAATCCGTCGACGTCTGTGTCTTGGCAGGCATTGGCTCCGACCTGGCTGGTTTGGAGGGGCGTGACCCAGTAGAAGACTTAGCCTGGGAGCCCGTGTCCTTACTCAGTGGCTTACCCGAACTGGGCAGGGCCGTTGCTAAGACCTTCTTTGACAGGGCCGAAGCATACGCCGAAGAGGCCTTGGCAGACTCTGCCGGAGTGGAGCTGACGCGCAGTGGCGTGACCTTTGCCTTTGTCAGCTTGTCTGAGGAGGTTCCCACCTTGGCTAGCATAGGTGTCTTGGCGGGAAGTTCCGGCCTTGACTTTTCCTCTCGCTTGGAGTGCTTCTGGTGGTGGGATCCGCCGGAGCTAGAAGAGGAGGCCTTTCTTGGGGGAGAACGAGAGCGGGACCGATGGCAGGACCGGCTATGGTCCTTTTCCCAGGATCTCTTGCAGTATTTGTCCCTGTGCTTTCACTTTTCCCCTGAGGTTTGCAGGACGTCCATCTTCTACTCCAGTAGGTGGGCCTTCAGGTGTCTGATGCGAGTCCTGCTGGTGAAGCCTCTGCTCATCTTGCAGGCAGCACTGTCGTGGTCTGGCCCTAGACAGAAGACGCACTTCTGGTGGTCGTCCTTGGGTGGAATTTGGCAGCCACAGGCACACTTCGTCTTCTTGGGACCAGGGTGGTGACTGACGACGGTGAAGACATATGCCAGAACGGAGGTCAGAAGAAAGGAGAAAAGGCGAAAAACTGTTCAAAAGAGAAGAAAAAATGGAAAAAAATCCAACACAATTTACTGGAACTGTGGTAGCATGCGCTAAGGCTTTCCCAATGAGAGCAGGTCTGTGGTGGGAAAAGAACTGATGTGGAGCTGGGGTCTGCCCCATTTGTAGCGTGACCAACGTCAGGGTGGAGCCAACATTGGGGGCAGTCCCCACTGGGAACTGCTAGCTAAGTTTTTTTTTCTGGTGGGTCCTAAGGCCTGTGGCATTAGTCCTAATGGTTATACCCTGCTGCAAGAGTTCCCCCTCGAAGTAAGATCTGTAAAGTCACAGAAGTGTCAGCTAAGCAAGCTAGCTCACCATGATCACTAGGGGAATCCAGTCCACTGACTCTGACAACAATGATATCTGTGATGGGACAAGCTGCTATGGCAGAAGGCCCTCTTCTGACCACACTAGAAGGTCCACTCTTGACCTTAGGGTCAAGCTGTCTTCGTTGGGCAAGTTGCTACGGCCTAGGCCCTCTTCTGACCACCCTAGATGGTCCACTCTTGACTCCAGCACCAAAGATGTCTGTCACCCCACTCACAGGCCTGAGTAGTAGTCACCTGTCCATCCTCCCCAGACCTGGTAAAACATTCACCAGGCCCCCCCCCCGACCCAGGTACAACCATCACCAGTCCTCCCTTCCTAGCCTGATTACAGCAGTCACCAGCCTCCCCCCCCCCCAGACTCTGTTACAAACGTCACCAGCCCTTTCTTTCTAGGCCCAGCTACAGCAGTCTACTACCTTCCTTCCCTCCCTGGCCTGAGTACAACAGTCACCAGCAACTCACCCACAGCCCAGATACAACAGTCACCAGCCCTTCCTCTCTGGCCTGAGTACAGAAGTCACCTGCCTTCCATCCTTGGACCAGGTACAACAGTCCCATACCCACCCTCCCTGGGCCGGGTACAACAATCACCAGCCCCTCCCCTTGCCCAGGTACAACAGTCACTAGCCCTTCTTCTCTGTCTCTCTTACAGCACTCACATGCCCTCCCTCCATGGACAAGGTACAACAATTACCAGCCAACCCTTCCCCAACCTAGGTACAACCGTAACCAGCCCTCCCTCCCCTGCCTGGGTTCTGCAGTCACCAGCCCTTCCTTCCCGGTCACAGTACAGCAATCATCTGCCCTCCCTCACTGGACCAGGTACAATTGTCACATGGCCACCCCTCCACAGCCTGAGTACACATGTCACCAACCCTCCCTTCTCATACAGGTTGTAGCAGTCACCTGCCTCTGCCCCTACAGCATGTTTACACATGTAAACAGCCACCCTCTCATCTGACCAGTTAACAGTTACCCGCCCTCCCTCACTGGCCCGAGTACAGCAGCCACTAGCCCTCCCTCTCCTGCCAGGGTATAGCAGTCACTTCCCCTCCCATCCCAGGGCTAGGTAAAACAGACACCAGTCCTCCCTCCCCGGCCATGGTACAACACTCACTAGTACTCCATTCCTGAACTGAGTACAGCAGTCAGCAGTACAATCCCACATTAGGACAGGCAGTCTGCAAGAAATCAGTAGTTTATCATGTGATGTCCTGAAAATGCTAACTTACTGGATTAGCTCGGTGGAAGGCTGATATTGGAGCTCAACTAAGGAAATTCAGGGTAACAACTGTATGGTTTTGGGCTTACCCAAAAATTGGCTTTGGTGATACTAGTGTAACCCCTAGGCGGCACTATCCCAAGGGCTACTGACCCTGCCTCCTTGGCTAGTAGCAGGTTAAGGGGCTTGGGTACTGAAATGGGTGCCTCCACCCAGAGGTCAGGGTTGTTAGTGGTCACGCTAACCTGGGCACAGCCCTCCGGGACACTGTAACCCCTCTCTTTCCCTTCTAGTGGCCTGAACAATACACAATAATCACTTTCACAGTGACCCTTATTCACCATACAATGACCCACACTGTTTGCACTTACCACCAGGGCTGGTTCCTCTAGCTCAGCCCTGGGGACCCCCTGTAAAACAAGGTTATGCACAGTAAATAGCAACAGTACAGTACTTTTGGCACAAACTGGAACCACAGTCGGGTTAAATGCAAACAGAGTTGGATCTGAATTATTCAGGGGACTTAAACTAGGGAGGGGCATAATCAGGTTGATTTGCTTAAAGGCTCTATTAATCAGACACTTATGAATGCGCTTCAGAGTTCCTACACAGTCACACACTCTGGGTACCCAGGTAGGAAGATGGTGGGCTAGCCAGGAACATTGCCTGGGGTAGGCCAGTGTCGTAGCTGATTGGAGCCCTGTGATGGAAGAAAGCAACATGCACAACACACACACTATTTGTAATCTGGAGCCGGAGGGCTCAGTTCATGGGGAAAAAAAAGGCAACAAGACAATCAGATGACAACACTTTAGATTTAGCTATTGTTGCAGGGAGCTACCCTGATATGTACTCACGATACTCAATACAGGACACAGGCAGGACAAAATCAAGACTGCAGGTTGTTGAGCTGGAGAGCCAGGAGAAGCAGGGCCCACACGAATCACCGAGGCGTCATTCCTGTTCAAGGCATTGAGCAGGGTCTGATCCCCCAGGCAGGTCTCTCATCGATGACATTCTCTGTGTAGCGTGTATTCTGGCTGGGCCAGTGTGGCAAGGCCCAGGCCAAATGGAGATGAGTACGGATTCGGTCCATGGGAGCCTGATGCAGCCTCCAGCAAGCAGAACACAGTGGGGAACCAAATCACAACCCAGTAACAGCACTCAGCACATTTATATGTAAGAAATTCTACTGTACCAGGTAGGCTGCTATCCGGTCGAAATTACAGAGTCTCTGCACCAACCAGGAGTTCAGAGGTGGCTGGAAATCCTGACAGGCCGATTGCATTCAGCAAATCTTTGGTCTTCTTCAGGTTAAAGCCTGGTCACAGTCCAGTAGCTTAAATCATTCTCACAGCTCTGATGCAGTCCGAATCAACTCTATTTTCCCTCTCAGGGACAGCACGCAGACAGGCAGGCCAAAACTCTGTCCTTTCATAGTTCTCCCGTACGAATCCACACAGGATTGCTGCTTGATTATCTCGAGCTGTTACTCCTTCACTTCCCAACTCAGATCTGAACTGAAACTGTAAGCAGTCTGGGACTTTCCCCAGGATCCAAAAGGTTCGGTTGGCTGATCTGTCTGTCAGTCACAACAAGGGCTCCCACTCCAGGTTCATTTAGGTGCCAAAAGCCCAAAACTACAATTCCTACAGAATTTTGCTCCCACAAAGCCCCTGGGGACAGGCTCCATTTTAAAGTCCCCATAGGTACTGATTGGCCCATTTTCAGCAGTCCAGAACCAAGATGGTGGAGATAAAGAGAAATGTCCATGCTGCAAAGAAGGCAGGTTAGACAAACTGCAATATTATTACTATCCTAATAAATGATCAGCAAACAAGTACATCTTCTAACAGAGCTCCCTCTGCGCTAATAGCAATGGCAGAACGGAACGATTATTTGGCAGCCCGGGCGGGACTCGAGCATAGAAACACTCAGCCCCCTCCCAGATTAATTATGACTGCAATCCAGGCAGCTCTTAAAGAGATAGTACACAGAGGCTAGACAGGCACTCTCTGGCAATACATTTAAACTGCTAAAACGCAGGACACCAGCCTGGCAGTGAGCATTTAGGCAAGCTCAAGGAAGACTTTTCGGGAACCCCCATTTGTAGGGGGGTTACACTAGGATTTACCACAGGTAAATCATGCAAGCCAACCAATCAGCATTTACTATTTTCTGTGCCACAGTAGTCACCTGCACTCTCTCCTCTGCTGAAGTACAGCACTCCCCATTCCTTCACAGCTAGAGTACAGCAGTCACCAGCCTTCCCTCCATGATCCAGACGCAGCACTCACCTGCCCTCCCTCCCCAGCCCGAGTACAGTAGTCACCTGCCATCCCTCCCTAGACCAAGTACAACAGTCACCAGAACTCCCTCCCCAGACTGAGTACAGCAGTCACAATCCCTCCCTCCCAAGTACAGAACTCACCTGCTCTCCTTCCCGGCCTGAGTACAGCAGTCACCTGACCCCAGACCGTGTATAACAGTCAAAGTCACCCTCCCTGCCCTGGTACAACAGTAATCAGCCCTCCTCCCTACACAGGTCACCAGCCCTCCTCCCGGCCTAGGTACAGTAGTCACCTGCTCTCCTTCACTGGCAAAGGTACAACAGTCATCAGCCCCCAGTCCTCAGACCTGGTACAAAAGTCATCAGCCCTCTCTCCTTGGCCTGGGCACAGCAGTCACCAGCCCTTTCCTCCCTGGTCACAGTACAGCTATCCTTTGCCCTCCCTCACTGGCCCATGTACAGCTGTCACCTGCCCACCCCCAGACTGGGTATAACAGCCACCTGTTCTCATTTACTCTACAGGTAGAGATGTGGCAGAATTAAATTTTGTGGGCAAAAATCCCGCGAAATTGGCAATTTCGTTGCGCAAAACATTTTGTAGAATTTGGCCGTTCCCATGAAATATTTTGTGGGTGGGAAGTTGCGAAATTCCACCCACGAATTTCAACAAAAATGGTGAAATTTTGCCTGCTAGTGGCAAATTTTACCATTCTGTGGTCGAAATTTCATGCTCTGGCCCAGGTATAGTAGTAACTTGCCCTCCCACCCTCCCTGAATCAGGTACAACAGTCACCAGCCCCCCTCCCAGGCCTGGGTACAACCGGCACCAACCTTCCCATCCTGGCCTGAGTACACTAGACACATGCCCTCCCTCCCCGGCCTGGGTACAGCAGTCACTAACCCTCCCTCCTTGGCCCAGGTAGAGCACTCAGCTGCCCTCCCTTCCTAGTTTGAATATAGCAGACACCATCCCTCCCTCCCTGGCTGGGTACAACAGTCACCAGTACTCCCTCCTCGGACTGGGTATAACAGTCACCAGCCACCCTCTCAGCCCTTCCTCCCTCCCTCCCTCCCTGGCACAGGTAACCAGCCCTTCTTCCCTAGTCTAGGTACAGCAGTCACCTACCCTCCATCCCAGGCCAGTGTACAACAGTCACCAGTCCTTCCTCACTTTACCAGGTACAGCGGTCACCAACCCCCAAGCCCTAGACCAAGTACACACGTCACCAACCCTTCCTCTGTGGCCTGGGTACAAAAGTCACCAGCCAGCCACCCCCCTCCCCCGGCCAGGGTACAACAGTCACCAGTTCTTCGTCCTTGGCCAAGGTACAGCAGTCACTTGTCCTCCCTCCCCGGATAAGGTACAACAGTGACCAGTCCCTATTCCCACCCCAGGTATAACAGTCACCAGTCCTTCATGCTAGGCCTGGGCACAGCAGTCACTTGCCCTCCCTCCCTCCTCAGCCAAAGTACAGCAGTCAACTGTCCTCCCTCCCCGGCCTGAGTACAAGAGTCACCAGCCAAAGTACAACAATCACCAGCCCTTTTTCTATGAACTGAGTACTGCAGTCACCATCTCCTCCATCCTGACTAGGTAGAACAGTCACCTGACATACCTTCCCTGCCCAGGTAAAGCAGTCACCAGCCATCCCCTCCCCAACCCAGGTACAACCATCACCAGCCCTTCCTCCCAGGCCCAGTTACAGCAGTCACCTGCTCTCCTTCTCTGGCCCGAATACAGCAGTCACAGTGCCCCCCAGACAAAGTACAGCCGTCACCAGACCTCCTTCATGGTACAAGTAGAGCAGTCACAGCTCTCCTTCCCAGCCTGGGTATAGCACTCGCCTGACTTCCATCCCCAGCCACAGCAGTCACCTGCCCTCCTCCCCAGGCGAGGTTCAACAGTCACCCCCACCAGAGTACAGCTATCATCCGCTTCCCTTCATTGCCCGGGTACAACAGTCAACAGTACTCTCTTCCTGTTAAGTTGTTGAATTTTTACTTTTGTGTGGGTGCCACATTTGTATAACCTGATTGGAGTGTTTATCAGTGAAGGTAACAGCTGTCTTATTGGACCTTAGGAGGTGGTCCAGTCCAGTGTAGGAAGGTGGGTAGATAGTGCATCCAAGGAGGTGTTACAGCACACAATACCTGGCCCACTTATTTTCTCTGGCAGGAGCCACTTCACCATTTCTTATTTGCTCTGGGCTAACCGCCTACCACAGAGAAAGAATGAAACCTACGCCCTCATCCAGGTGGTCCCTGTACAGTCACCAGGTAGTGATATGAACCCAGACATGGTGACGTGGGGGTTGCACAAATTTATTGGAAATGTTAAGTTGTGTTGTTTGGCAGACAGCTGGAATCTTACAGAAAAATGTAATTATGTCAGTGTTTTCTTTCATGTTTCATTTGTATGCATAATCAAACTTGGATCACATAACTAACTGCATAAAAATGGTACACCACCCATGATTATTCATTACTCAAGAGTTAGTTGTAGTATATACATCTTTTGATAAGTTGAAATCAGTAATTCTGTTAGCTTTAAAGCAGCAGTACTACGAAAGAAAAAAAAAAGGCACTTTTTTGACATTTTATTCCTTGTGCTCTGCTGATCATATACCTGGTACTCTTTCCCACCGGCATTGTACTTTCACCAAGTAATTTGCTCAGTTATCCAATGCTTTTTTTTTTTCTTTTTTTTTTATACATTTCTGCCACCAAGCATGTCATACTGGAACCCCCTCTGCTGCTACCTGCACATGAGTATGACTTGCAGGGACATCGGGAATGGTCAGCAGAGGGTCCCACTACTGTAGTCAAAAGATGTGATGCGATCTGAAGGAAAAGTGCAGCTGAAAATTAGTCAGCCGCCCTATTTATTGTAGTGCCACAATTCAAATAAATTGCAAGTATCTAAAAAAGTAAAGATGACTGAAAAAAATATTTACAGGTATGGAAACTGGAACTTTGGCTGCATGCTTAGAGCCAAAAAGTAGAATTTTGATAGAGCACGTCCTGATTTGGTAGTACTGCTGCTTTAACTGAGGACACAAAAGTGTAACACTGATTTAAAAAGTTCATAACAGAAATTTGTTCAGCTCAACAGTACACATGAAGAGTCACACCTCAGGTCAGATTATGAGAAGGAGGTTAAAAAAAAAAAAAAGTTCACACTGGCAATTGGAAGCATATGCCAGCTAGCCTCATATTGGATACAACGTTTAGCATAACATTTTTAGCCTGGAATTCCGGAGAGCAGGGTTACCATAACAGTTAAAGTAGAGGTTACAAAACATATACAAAAAAGGCATACTGAGCCCATCCCAAACAGCATGTCTAAGTTCAAGCTTTGTAAAACATGGATCTTTTTCTGGCTTGAAAAGACACACTAGGCTGAGGCTTGTTTTCCAATATTTGGTTAGTAACTAAGTGTGATTGGCCAAAAGCTTGCATTTGTTGAAACACTACTCATACAATAAATGCTATCGCACTTGCATACTGATACGTTTTTATTGCATGGCTGCTCCTGCTCTCTTGATGGCCCTGTTCCGGATGGGCCCTCCCCAGCTTAGTCACCTATCATCTCTGTAATTAACCTCGAGATACCACTAGGGTTGGAGAGACTAGAAGGTTTCCCAAAGCAGGATCAAGCCGGGCCTTCTCAGACAGTGGTGCCAAGCCTGTGAAGGGCCATGCATCATCCTACATAGCAAGTTGTTTTCCTTACAGTTTTCTCTCCTGGGGCATCTGAGTAAATGGTGCATTTGCTGGTATTACATTATTGTGTTGGTTCTCAGCTGGGAGACAGGCATACTGCAAATGATCCACATAGAAACATATAATTTGTTGGCAGAAAAGGAATGCTGAATCTGCCCTTCTTTTCTATGCTTATTCGGTCTCCTCATTACCTACCTGGTTTCAGGCCACCACTCCCCCACACTTTGATACCAGTTCTCCTTTATACCTATCTCATGCATGATTTTATTCAACCACTATTTGTATTCCGATCACACCTGCTGGAAGATTGTTCCATACATCCACCACCCTCTCAGTGAAGAAAATGCTTCCTCATATCCCTCCTAAACATTCCCCTCCAGTGTCGTTACATGCCATGAAGTACCTGTACTCCTTCTTTTCTTAAAAATACTCTGTTCATGTACCTTATACACCCCCATGAGGTGTTTAAAGTTCTCTATAATAACACCCCTCCCTCCTCTCTTCCAGGGAGTATGTGCACACAATTCTTTAAAATTGGGACCCCAGAGGCAAACTGCCAGCTTTTCCACACTGAAGATGCTCTCTCCCTGTACCTTGTTTATACCTGTACGGTATTTGAATCTTTCAATCATATCCCCCTCTTTCCTTCTAGGAAGTACATTTTTGACTACCTAAGGCTTTCTTCACAGGGCTTCTGGTGCAAGCACTTCACAATTTTGGTTGCCCTGCTCTGTACCACTTCCACCCTATCGGTGTCCTTTCGGAGTCAGGCTCTCCAGAACAGTACACAGAGCTCGAGGTGGGGTCTCACCACCAGTGACCTAAATATGGGTATTGTCATCTCCCTCTTTCCACTGGTATTACCCATACCTATGCATCCAAGCATCCCGCTAGATTTTCTCACTTCATTGTCACACTGTTTAGCTGTCCTTAGGTCATGAGTCATGATTATCACCAGGTCCCTTTCTTATTTTGTGACTGTTACTACTTTGCCTCCCCATTTGGTATGTTGCATCGGGTTTCTGAGCCCCATGTGCATGTTTTTGCACTTTATTTCTTTGAAACCCAGCTGCCAAGCTCATGACCATTCTTTCAGCTTTTTTACATGTTCCAATGTTTTCCCATCACCCTCAATGTGTCAACCCTGTTGTAGATTTTTGTGTTATCTGCAGACAGGCATTCCTTCCCTTCCAGTCCTTCTGCAATATAGGTAATTAGAGCACTGTAGAGGACTGAGCCTAGTACTGACCCTTCTGGCACCCCCACTGGTCACTTTACTTTCTCCAGAGTGGACGCCATGTACCATCACCCTCTGATTCCTATTGCCTAGCAAGATCCCTACCAATGTTGTTACTTTAAGGCCTACTGCTAGGATTCTTAGCTTGCTTACCAGCCTTCAGTGTGGAATGGCATTGAAGGCCTTTCTAAAATCCAGGTGAGCCATGTCAGGTGCTCCCCGTTATCCACTTACTTGGTTATTTAATCAAGAACTTAGTAATGTTTGTCTGGAAAGACCCCCCAGTGAAACTCATTCTTGGATTGTTGCTCTGCAAGCCCATGTCGCCTGATGGGCTCCACATATTGGGTTTGATGGCAGCAGTACCACTCCTAGCACCTATGTGGGTAAAGGTAGCAGTATCACATTCCCCCTCAGGTGTGATGGCAGAAGCACTACATCATCCAATTCTAATGGTGTATTAGAAGCAGCACTGCAATCTACACATATTAGGTTTGATGGCAGCAGCACCACTCTCCCACTTCTCAGGGGTGGAGGTAGCAGCTTCACGCCCTCCCCATGTGATGTGATGGTGGCAGCAGTACACTGCCCTGTGTATTGGCAGCATTGCAGTCCCCACATATTGATGGCAACAACGCCACTTCCCCATCTCTCAGGCTGAAGGTAGTAGCTTTGGCCCCAGGGTGTGATGGCAGCAGCACTACAGCACCTTTCCCTCTGGTGTGTTGGCACATGCATTGCAATCCCAGCACCTCATGGATGAAGGTAGCATAATCCAGCCACCCTCCCCGGGTGTGATGACGGCAGCACTATAGCACCTTCCCCTCTAGTGTATTGACAGCAGCACTACAATCCCCACATATTGTTTTTTTTTGTTTGTTTTAACTTTATATTTATTGATTTTGCATATAAATCAAGTGCAGTTACACAACACGTCTTGGAAGCATCAGAGATTATACATTCAGAGAGGAAATAAGACATTCCTCTTATATACAGGATTACAGTATCTCCAAGTGGGTCCTATAATTTAGGGGTAAATCTATGATAAAACAATTACATACTCAAAGTCCCAAATTCTGTGTAGCTGTAACCCAAGAGCAGAAGGATAAAACAACTAAAATTAATCCTAAAGTATTTTCTAAATTACCTCACTAACAGAGCAGAGGATCCATCTTTTTACCTTAAGATTATGACCCCCTAAAAGGACTTTGAAATGCAAGAGAAAACTACAGCCCACATCCATAAAAGACGAAAGTTATCTTAAGGCTTTGGAAGAACACAGCTTAAATCTCCCGATTACTCAGAAAATGCTCTAAGGTAACTAAAGACATTGATAGGGCTCAATGGCCACAAGTTCAAAAAGACTAAATTGCTGGTAATCTTAGAACAAAGTTTCTAAACAGCAGAGCCTTTATAACATTTTAAGCTTATTATTTTAGGAACATTACAGACCATATGAAGCCTATAAAATGGTCTATCTCTAAGCCATAAGCGATAGCTTAGTGTCCAACAGCTAGATTAATTGGGTATCACTAGATAGTCCCGTTCAGGTTTCTGCAGATGACTTGTTATCCGATTGCTGATCTCGCCCATTTGTTTGCTGAGCTTCTGAACGAGAAACCCATTTTCCGGCATCTGTCGGGTCAGTGAATACAAACACCTTGTCCTGATGAACAATACAGAGTTTGGCTGGAAAGAGAACCGCATGTGGTATTTCAAGGTCCCGGAACTTTTGCCAAACTCCATCAGATTTTTTATGGTGTTACCAGGTGGAATAAGACAGATCAGGGAATAAATGTACCATGTGGTCTTGTACACTAAGCAATCCCAATCGTTTAGCAAGTCCCAAAATACAATCTCTTGTACCCATACTGTCAGCCACTATCATAAGTACACACTGAGCCGCTTCTGTCTGTCTGCCACGAGGACGAATTCTATAGGCCTTAAGGAAGCACCACTCTGAAAAATCTCCATGGCCGTCAAACTGCTCTCTAATCCAGTCCTTGAAGAAAAGTAAGGGGTGGTTCCCTCCGGTAAGCTGATCATCCTGATGTTAGCGCTCCTCACTTGGTTTTCCAGAAGTTCCAACCAGTTATTTAGGTGCTGTGTTTCTCTCAGACGACCCGTGTTGATATAATTGCATCTAGTCGCCTGTTGCTGTAAATCCTTGACCGTGCTAGTTAATTGCTCCCTGGATGTCTCCACCAAAGTAATTCTTCCTGCTAGGCCATCTAGTTTAGTATTCATTGCAGATACTGAGGAGATTAGAGTTTTCAGTTTGTGGCCTAACAATTGTAGTGTTTCTTCTCCTTCAGTACTGGTTGAAGGCGCTGACTTCATCGAACTCGTGGTCGTAGCACCAGCTGTTTTTTGGGCATGATCTTTCTTTCTAGGATTGCCCATCTTAATCCCAAGTACCTCAGCAGCAAGTAAAAACTTTAGTTTCTGCTGATTTTAGGTTCTAAAGGTTTAATTTTGTCTTTTAAAGTTTTATAGATATAGAGCTGCGTTCTCTGCGTCTGTCTAGCTCGGGCTCCACAGCGCCCCCCACATATTGGGTTTGATGGCAGCAGCATTACTCCCAGCACTTACCATGGGTGAATGTAGCAGCATTGCATCCCCCTTGGGTGTGATGGCAGCAGCACTACATCACTTTACCCTCTGGTGTATTGGCAGTGGCACTTCAGTCCCCATATATGGGGTTATATTTCAGCAGCACCTCTTCCCACACGTCCCAGGGGGTGAACCATACCCCATGCATGCTGTCACAACATCTGACCCCATATCGCATGCATGCTATCACACCACTGAATATTATACCATCATGCACTCCGACACACAAACTAATACCATACTCCCATGCACTCTATCACACCACTCAACACAATACATGCTGCCACACCACCCAACACCATACCACCATGCACTCTGGCACACAAACCAAAATCATACCACCATACACTATGATATTCACAGTGACACTACACAGTAATGCACGATGATGCACCTAATGACCGCATACCCCATGCATGCTGGTACGCCACCCAACTACATACTCCCATGCACTCTGACACACCTCACAGCCCCACAGCCCATGCAGTGTGTCTAAACATCTAACACTACCACCATGCATGCTGTCACACAAACCAACATCAGACTGCCATGCAAGCTGACACAGTCACACACCTCACTACCCCATTCCACTATACACTGTTTCACAACACCTGACACCATATACCCTATGACTGCTGGAACACAACCCACCACTATATCCCATTCACGCTGTTACACCAGCTGACACCATGCACTCTGACACACAGAAAAACCCCATACTGCATGCACGCTGTTGCACCAACGAACACCATAAACACAAATCCTCTGACACACATTATGACCCCATAGCCACATGCAGTCAGACACACACCCGACACCTTACACCATACATGCTGTCTGAGCAGTGAGCATCATTCCATCATGCATGCTGACACTCCTCATGACCCCATACCCCTATGCACGCTGACATACCAACTAACAGAATACTGCATGCACACTATAACACCACTCAATATAATACCCCTGTGCACTCTAACACATAATCTGACACCATACCCCTGTGCACTCTGTCACACCACCTGACACCATACCACCATGAACACTGTAACACAAACCAACATTATACCTCCATGCATGCTGACACACCTCACTACCCCATTCCATTATGCACTGTTACAACACCTGACACAATACCCCATTCATGCTGTCACACCAGCTGACACCATACACCCATGCACTCTGACACACAGAAAAACACCATACTGCATGCACGCTGTTGCACCAACCAACACCATAAACACACATCCTCTGACACACATCATGACCTCATAACCACATGCAATCTGACACACACCTGACACCTGACACCTTACACCTTACACCATACACCATGCACGCTGTCAGAGCAATGAGCATCATTCCATTATGCATGTTGATACTCCTTATGACCCCATACCCCTATGCACGCTGGCATACCAACTAACAGAATACTGCATGTGCACTGTCACACCACTCAATATAATACCCCTATGCATGCTAACACATACTGTAATCTGACACCATACCCCTATGTACTCTGTCACACCACTCTACACCATACACACTCACACCACCTGACACCATAACACCATGAACACTCTAACACAAACCGACATTATACCTCCATGTGTGCTGATACACCTCACAACCCCATATCCATATTCATGTTGCCACACCACTCAACTCCATACTCCATGTATGCTGTCACACCACCCAACACCATACCTCATGCATGCTGTCACAACATCCCACACCATACCGCCGTGCGTTTTGGCACATCTCACAAGCCCACACCCAAGGCAGCATGGTTTCACCAGAGGGAGGTCATGTCAGACCAACCTTGTTGAATTTTTTGACTGGGTGACTAGGGAGGTGGATCGGGGGGGGCAGTAGACATGGCCTGTCTGGACTTCAGCAAGGCCTTTGACACTGTGCCACATAGAAGACTATTACACAAACTGGGGAATATTGGTGTGGCAGGACAGTAGTGTGGTGGGTAGGTAACAGCTGGGCGGCAGGACACAGAGGTGGTGGTGAATGGCTGTCACTCCACAGAGGAAGAGTGACCAGTGGGGTACAACAGGGATCAGTGCTGGGACTGGTCCTATTCAACATCTTCATCAGTGACATTGCTTGGGACCTAGAAGGCAGAATTTCACTGTTTGCTGATGACACAAAGCTCTGTAACAGAGTAGACACACCAGAGGGTGTAGACCGTATGAGAAGGGACCTGCAGAAACTTGAATGGTCAGGGGTTTGGCAGTTGAAATTAAATGCAAAGAAGTGCAAGATAATGCATATGGGGCACAAAAACCCTGGCACAATATATCAGTTGGGGGGTGAGGATATGGCATGCACCAAGCAGGAAAGGGATTTTGGGGTTATCATCTCTGATGACCTCAAGGTAGGGAAACAGTGTGACAAGGCAGCAGATAAAGCAAATAGGATGCTGGGATGCATAGGCAGGGGCATCACCAGCAGGAAAAGGGAGGTCATAATTCCACTATACAAGACACTAGCGAGGCCCCACCTGGAGTACAGTGTATAGTTCTGGAGACCTTACCTACGTAAGGACATAGGGTAGAGAAGGTTCAGGGGAGGGCAACAAAGATGATACATGGATTGCATCAGAAGTCCTATGAGGACAGGTTGAAGGAACTGAACATGTACTCCCTGGAGGAGAGGAGGGAGAGGGGGGATATGATAGAGATATACAAGTATCTTACAGGGAGGAACAGGGTGCAGGGATACACTATTTTTAAGTGAAAAAGATGTTCCAGGACTAGAGGGCATGGGATGAAGTTGGAGGGAGGACGATTCAGAGGAAACGTGAGGAAGAATTTCTTCACAGAACGGGTGGTGGACAAGTGGAACACCCTGCCAGAGGAAGTGGTGGGGGCTGAAACAATCACGGGATTTAAGAATGCATGGGATAGACATAAAGGAATTCTGGAGGTCAGGGGTAAGGGGCAGCAGACTTCTAGGAAAACAAAAGCTGAACTTTCAAGCTCAAATGGGCAGACTGGGTGGGCCATAGGCCCTTATCTGCCGACACTGTCTATGTATATATGCAGTCTGACACAGCACCTGACTTATCACACTCCATGCACCTTGCCATACAAACCAGTATGATACTATTCAAGTATGCTAACACATCTAAAGAGCCAGTACCCCCCTTGGACTTTATCACATCAACCAACACCACACCCATGTATTCTGACAATGCATGCTGTCACCCCACCTAGGTTCACACCACCATGCACTCTTACACGCAAATCAACATAATATCCTTAACACTGCAACACCATAACGCTGTGCATACTGAGAGACGACACAAACCCACAGCTCCATTTACACTGTCACTCCACTCGACACTATGCACCATACACGCTGTAACACCACATAACACCATACCACTGTGCAGACTGATACACTAGCCAGCATCATACCCCAGTGCACTGACATACACAGCATTACCAAACTCCCAAACACATTGACACACCTCACAACCCCATACCCCACGCATGCTGTGACTCCACCCAAAACCATACTCCATGCACGCTGCCACACAGCCCTGCACTATACCTCTATGTATGCTGACACACACAGTAACACTATACCACATGCATACTGTCAAGCCAGCTGACACCGTACCCACATGCTCTCTGATAGAGATGCAGTGAAATTTTATTTCACAGGTGAAATTATGGCGAATACGCCAGTTTTGTCTACCGAAACATTTTGCGAAATTATGGCCTTTTGGCAAAATTTTGCCGGTGAAATTTCACTGCCAATTTTGCCTGCACATCTGAGGCAAGATTAGGCAAAACTGGGTATTTTGCTCTGCTGTTTGTCACATGGTTGAGTCAAACAGGCAGTAAGTGAATGGTTCATTTCCTGTACTTTGTATCTTGAGGAAGCAGGCAGCATTTATACTCCCTGTGACTGCCGAGTGCACTTTTACACCTAAATTGCTTAATTTGTGCTATTTTTTTCAATCTTTTTCTTGTTTGTCTTTGTCATAGTTCATATTTTAGTACTTGGTGATTGTGTGCGTGTGATTTCCCCCCCAGCTGTCTCTGAGTCTGTATCTCTGTTTTTTTTTGTTTGTTTATTTGACTTGGTGGTGTTTGTGGACATAATGGAGAAGGGTGAAGACAGTGGGGCACCTGTACACACATTTCAGCTAACCATCACAAATGAAATTGCACAGCAGGAGGCTTTTTGCTCCAGCACCAGCACCAAGCAGCAAACTGTGCCCTCTCACCAGCAGCAGTTGGAGACAGTGAACCCTCCCCAGCACCAGGAGGATACTGTTCCCCTACCGAGGCAGCAGGAGGCCGTGGCCACTTCCAGGCAGCCAGAGGAGTCCGTACCCGAGGCATTATCTGTGGCATCCCCCCCATGGCTCTGTCATCCCCAAAGTTCTCCTGTCTGGGATTTTTTCCTGCTTAATATCGGTTGGTGACTCAGTGGTCAACTGCAATCTATGTGGGCAAGAAGTGTATCGAGGAAAGTGTTGATCCCACTTTGGGATAACTGACCAGCATAGCCACATGGTCCACCACCACTTGCCACAATGGTACCTCAAATTTCGAGAGGTGGCGGCATCATCAAGTGCAGCTGTGGGGAGCAGTTCTTCTAGTTTGGTTTTTAGTATTGCCACCCCCTCCATATTCAGGTGCAGTCTGTCCGGTGCAAACAGGCTCTTGTCCCCCCCACGTAGAGCCCCAGTCCCTACTAACCCTTACCCCATTTGCTCACACCACCCTACCATCTACTCACTGAAATCCCCTATCCTCATCTGCCTATCAGTGCTTGCCCTTGGTACTGGTAGCATCTCTGAAAAAGTCACTAATTTGAACCCCAGACTGCTACAGTATCTAGCAAGAGCTCTGAATCTTGCCTGTACCTCCATCAAGCGACTTCCCACCAGGTCATTCATTCCCAGGTGGAACGGCAGGTGCGTTTTCTCATCCCGCTGCTTCCCTCTTGAGGGGATATAGTGAATGACCTTAATTGCCATCGTGTCAGGCAGACAATCCACCCACAATGTGCTGTTGTCCCCCCTGCCCTCCACCCAATTTTATTAGAGTTCCCCAACCAGTAGGACCCTGCTCTCCATCTCCTTCTGGCTACATCTCCCTTCCGTCCAACCCCCAACACCCTTTATCCTATTTACTACCCTATTCTCAATACCCCCGTTGCCCATGTCACCTTCCAAAGTACTGTCTTCCTGCACCCCCCAGCTTTGTGACCCCCACAGGAGCTTTCTGCCAGGCTGCCTGCCTCTGCCTCTCTATCTGTGAACTTTTCCCTCTTGGTTTCTTTCTGCCCCTGCTTGTGCCCTAACTGATTTTTTCCTAAGGGCCCTCACCCATCCCTGCCCCATCCAGCTTTTGCACCTCTGGACCCGAGCACACCACCCCACCTCCTTTTGGGCTTGCCCATTGTTCTTACCTCATTGGGCATCCCCTTTTCCAATTTTTCTGAGCCTTCATTTGTGCCTCTCTCTCCTATTTCCCCTGTGTGCTCTTTCAACTCCATTTTCCTGCTCTTCCCTCACATTTTGTGCCCCTAGTGGGGCAACTCTATTTTTTTTGTTCTAGGCCCACTGCCTGTATCTCTCTGGCAGATGGTCCTCCCTTTGCTTTCTTCTCCCTTGTCCTCTGCACAGGCTTTGGTCTCTTATATTTTATCACCTGTCATCCCCCCTTCCCCCCTGGTTACTCTTGTTCCCTTTTCTGCCACTATCTGGGTTTCCTGTATCCCCTCTGGAGCCTTCCCCATGCCCCCTCCTTACATTTGTGCTCCTCAATTTTCCTCCATACCCCATCCCATCTTTCCCTTCCTGTGCCCATGTTTGCTCCTTGTCCCCCTGCAGCCCCCCTTTTAACCGCACCTAGCCCCCCTAGCTGAAATAGCTCCTTCTGTGCGGCGACTCCTGTCCTATCTTCTACTCCTGTCCCTTTCCCGTCTTAGTGTCCACCTCAGCCATTCCACCTCCTCCCTTAGCTGTGCAATTGGCCTACATACCATGCATCCCCCCCAATTTCCAGACTTCTGTATATCCAGTACCATGAATGACCTACAACCAGCACACCGTACTAGCCTCCCAAAGATGCCCCCAGCCCTTGTAGCCTGGGGACCCTCTCCTGGATCCACCCTTACCCTGCTGCATTGGCCCTTCCAATGTGGTTGTTCAGTTTGCATTTAAAACCCTTCAAACCATTTTTGTAGTGGAGGTGCTTTTTGGTACTAAATTTTAAAACTTTCGAAGTTCTAGGGACTTTAATTTTTAGGCCCAGTTCTGTTGGTCCCAAGAGTTCTGGGCAGAAAAATCCTAGGAAAAGAAGGCTTGCACTTTAAAATCAGTAAAAGCCCTGGGGCAGGATTCACAAAAAAGCATGAACTGCAGCACAAAGGTTTGTGCTGAGCCTTTCAGTTGTGCATGGTCTAAAAGCTGCAATCAGACAACAGTCAAGCACGAATGGAAAAAAATGATTTATATATGCTGTACCACCACAATCAAATGCAGGTTATATGCAAATAGCCATGAAGGCACTTACTTTAACTGCCTGGATATGACATCCTCAGGGGTTTTTTTTTCGGCCTTTCAAAACAGTACAACTAAAGAAAACCATCATAATGGGGGGGGGAATACAGCTTGATATCCTCAATAAAGCATTCATGTTTACATGAAAAGAAGCACGATTGGTAGCCTAGTCTTCACTCCTTCATTCATCTCTCATTTACTCACACAACAGTCAGCATCAAGAAGTGCAAACAGGAAGCGGGGGTAACAAATACAACAGCTTTGTTAAATGATAGGTAGAAAAAAATAAAATAAAACTCAGTCCCCTCTTCTTACAATTCAGAACAAAAATCAAAATCGGATCAATTTCTTGCTAGAAGGTGCTGATCATTAGCAAATCAAAAGTGACAAACCATGCCTAGACATTGAATTTCAAGCCCCTTCATAAAGAATGAATAACCAAAACAGCAATAAATAAATAAATAATGGGGAAAGGAAATAAATCATGACAAGAACCTTGCTTTGAAGTTCTAATACATTCACACACAAAAACATCACATTAGTTTTACTGAACTTACTTTCAAAAAGTTCCTCCCTGCCAAGTAAATCCTTTGGTCCACTTATCAACAGCATAGTAAAAAGTGTGTGCTACCACACAGGTACTGGGCTGATCTAAATGTAACCCCCCTTGTTTCCAGGGGTTACTAGAATCCCATCAGAACCAGTGGCAGGCAGGGAAAGGCAGGTTGTGAAATGCCAGGTAAATGGATTTCACAGTGTCACACTCTGTTTTTCAGTCTCCGCTGAGCTGGAGTGCTGTAATCATGGAACTGTTGCAGCAGTATAAGTCACACTCAAGCTAGCTGCAAGGGAGATGGCTTTAGAATGTTCGTTCAGTCTGTAGAGTGGAGTTCCAGGAGGAGGCTGCAGCCTGCAGCAGCTCCTCCATTTTAGCTCTGACAGAGAGCTACCACTGTGTTTTGGGTAGTTTGTTCTCACCTTAGAAGAAGAACATAGAAGACAGAGATTGAAGTGGTGGAAACCGTCCCAAGTGGGTTTTCCTTTGCCCCATCCCAGGAGCAATGGGCCAATCTTCAGGGTTCAGGGGCAATCCCCTCACCCAGTATGTCTAGTGAAGCTGCCTGTGACAACTGCAGAACTGTGAGTACTTTGTTCAGCCCAGGAGGGGCATCTGCATTCCTTGTGGTGAATTTTCTCTGACAAAGGGACCATGTAATCAAAACTGTTTTCTGTTTTTAAAGTGTCTACCTACATTGGAGTCTAGAGAAAGAGACTGCCCAAGTACAGAACTTTTAGTCAAGTGTGAAAAACATTTCAAGATAGTATCCACAAGTTTTCTGTGAGGGTATTATTAAGTAGCCCAGACTTTAAGAAACAATTTTTTGTTACAAACATGCATCAGAGGTAGGTCTAGGTGCAGTCCTGAGTCAAAATATAGATGGGACAGAACATCCCATTCTGTATATAAATAGGAAGTTGCATGACAGAGAGAAGAGGTACTCCACCATCGAAAAGGAAAGTTTAGAAGCAAAGTGGGTCATAGAGTCCCTTCCGTTTTATTTGCTAGGAACTGACTTTGTATTTATAACAGATCGCAATCCTCTCTGTTGGCTTAACCAAATGAAAGATAAAAATTCCAGAATCACAAGGTGGCACTGACACTACAGCCTTTTAAATTCAATGTAATACACAAATCTGGTAAAGAGAATAGCAGTGCTGATTTTCTGTCAAGATATGGATCAGGAATTGAGGGTTCTGAAGGTTGAAAAACAAATGTATGAGTTTAAACTTTACTGTTTGCTGTATGGTTATAGAAAAAACGGATAATGCACATGTGCTTAATTTCTGAAAATTAGAAGCTAATATTATTAGAAAGTTTTGGAAACCTGTTTGATAAAACAGGTTCCCTCTTAAAGAGGGGGGTATATGTGACAGGGTGGAATAGGACCCTGTCCCGGTTGTTATAGAAAATGTTTAAATGCAAGGATCTGTCCTTTCCTGTCCCTTGTCTGTCTGGTTGCGCAACCAAATTTTCCTGTGAGACCTAGGATTTGATCACCCCGACAGTCTTACAATTCTTTGCCTCTCGCTATCTCTCAGTCTTCCCTTGCTGTTTGTCTTTTCCTCCCTTGCATATCTGTAGGTACAGAACTATATGCAAATCATTATGTGGAAATGTAACTGATATTGGGATCCCTTTTGTTTAGAGATTATATAGTGTTCATTTTTGAAATGTATATAATTGTGGTTTAAGATGATTATAAAAAGCTATTGGAAACTCAAGAGGTTACCTTAGTGCAATTGTTAAGCCTTTTGCAGAAGAGCTGTGGAAAAGGGGGCCTCTGCTCTGGGACACTGTGTTCCTGCAGCTCCTGTCTGAAACATACAAGAACACTTTGGAAGAAGCAGGATGCTTGTTAAGAATAGGGGTTGGAAGAACTTAAAAGACAGCTGCAATTGCTTGCAAGATGGACACAGATTGAAGAAAAACTCAGATGGACTTTTTCTGTTTATTTGGCCTTTGCAAATAGTTATACTGAACAATATTATTTTTTTTGATGTAACTGCTAGTACAAATAAACTCGTGTTGCGAATTTTACAACTGCTCCTGGTTTTCCTGTGCTTCCTGACCTGTGCCTTGACAACAAGGTAGTTGTAGGGAGGGGACAGGACCAGGGTTGGGTTCATTGTCCCCTGCCATTAGTAGTAGCGTGGTTACCAGGGACTTGGTCAGGGCTAGCTTAGGTTTCCTGTTAAGTGAGGGAGACTGATGGGGAAGTGCAGAGGTAGGCTGGTGGGGAAACTTTAAAGTGATCAGAGCAGCATGGAAGCTAGGGGGCAATAGGGAAGAGCCCGGTATCCAGGAGTTGTGGTGGATGTCATGTGGCATGGGGAGGGAGCTGGTAGCAGAGTCAGGTGGGGGGGAGGCACAGGGTGACTCAGTAAGTGGTGGAGGCCCAGATCCATTCGGTAGGATCTGGACCACCACTTGCATGTATATATGTATACTAAGGAAAAAGTAAATAGCAGTATTAAAATATATTGACACAATTTTATTTTGTCACTTTTTGGTTTTTTACTTTTTATCTTCTATAGTTGCTTGTAATTTACAAGCTTGTGTTGTCTGACATTATTTACAATTTACAGAGGGAACACTGATCTCTAAATTCATCCCACAGTTGAATGACAACACACAAAACTCAAGAGGAAGTTTGTTTACTGTGATAAAGGATCACAGACTGATGTTTACACTGCCACTACATTTTCTATTGATGTGCAGTGTGACCTAACAAATTCAACTTGTGACAGTGACGACCCAAATGAGAGTGACTCAGGCAGCAAATATGATACTGACTTTGGATCAGATCCAGACTGGGATATGGATACAGAGATCACATGAGGAAATTCAAGTAATTATAAAGTTCCAAATAAAATGACACTGTAAGCAATACATATTACATTATTTATTCATAAATTCATACTTATGAAATATTATGCACGATATGTGTTACAATGCAGAGACATATTAAACTGTTCTTGGTGACTGGATTGATGTTTAGGGAATGTGCAAAAATAATAGTAAACAATCATACTCCCATTAAGGTCCCACTTGCAGTGCCCAACCAAGCATTTTAGCATCCAGTACATGAGCCCCTGCATAATCGTACACAATGGGCTGGATATTCAAACTACGCCCAAAATGTGCGCAATAGCAGGAGCAAGCACAAGTCCATTGCGCACATGCGCAGTAGACGCAATATTTATGAATGGAGTAAGCCACCGCGCAACCAGCCAACGCCTGAATATCGCAGACAACCTGCGCCATAGCGCACCAGGAAGGGAAGCTGAGCAGATACGGCGCTATAGCGCAACAAGGGCAGCCCAGCGGCGCCATAGTGCAAGCAGGGAGCCCCCCAGCAGCAGAGCAATGGAACTGCACAACCAGGGAGGTAGGCAGTGGCTCACCACCCATGCCACAGATGGGCACAGGAACACATTGCAGAACTGACAGTGCACCCCCACATCCCAAGCACAGCACAACTGGGGGAGGGATGGAATATCCACCGGCCCATGGGGACAAGCAAACAAAGCACAGCTGGGCCTTGTTGCCCCAGCACACCCACTGGCAAGCTGAGACTGCCACACAAGGTGTGCGGACCACCCATGGTGCCAGCAGCCCCCCTGCACAGCACACCCTGCACCGTGACCCCAAGACACCCCACATGAGCAGTGACCATCACTGCAGGAATCCCATGCATACCCCCGTCACACTGCAACCCTCGGTACCACAGAACCATACATGCAGAGCCACCATGAGCACCCAACAGTTGGTGGCAGCACACGGCAGTGCAACAATGGCAGACACAGTGCCAACACGCACAAACCCCCTGAGGCACAGCTGAGGGACCGAACATGTGTCACCACAAGAGGTACCCCACACGGGAAAGGGCGTGCCCCTGACACCACTGCCATTGATACAGCACCCTGCACAGCAGACAAGTATCACAGCGTGACCCACCACGAGCTACAGCAGCCAGCACAGTCACCCACAGTGGTGTGTGGAAGCATGCAGCACACCGGATGCAACACAGTGCAGGGGCAAACACACACCCATACCCTCGGGGACACCAACACAGGGACGCAGTAGTGTGGCAACCAAGCCCCCAGTGTGGGCACATGTAAACTGTGCACACACAGCCTGCAGTCCACCATGGCACAGGGGTGACACCCACTCTGTGCATGAACTGTGGACCTGTACGCCACCAGCATATGCCTGGATCACAAGTCACAGACAGTGGTGCACAGCCCCTGCAACACACACAAGACACAGCATGGAGGTGGGACAGCAACTGTGGAGGCCACAGTGTCACCCGAGGCAAACCTGCACCTCACCGGTGACAGGAGGCAACCCAGCATTGTGACGGTCACAGTGGATGACCTGCAGGGACAGCCCCCACTGACGAGGCAGCAGACCTCGCAGGCCACAGACATGCAAGGGTGTCAGCTGCACAGGCCAAGGACAGCTTGACGGGCACAATGGACACAGAGCAGGCACCATGGAACACTGCACACAGCAATGCAATGCACAGTGAACAACACACACCACAGATACCGACTGAAAGCCACACCCACACCAGAGACACCTTCCCCACGCACACGCGCACACACACACACACACACACATCCATGACTGAACCTCCCCAGATGCCATGCACACCACTGCAACTGAGCACCTATAGCCAGCTGCAAATCAGAGACCACAACAGTATCCATATCAAAATATCTGTATTATAAAACCAACAACAATTACAACAACAACAACATCAACATCTATTTACATATATACATTTATGGGGTGGAGGTACAGGTTCAAGGTGGGGGTGGGTAAGGGGCAGGGGTGAACAACTGGGAGAGGGAAGGTGGGGTGTGAGGGTCGGTCAGAGGGGGAGGTAATGTCCAGCTACTGGTCTCCAGCCTGCTCCCCTGCTGCCTGGTGCTGGTCCTGGGGTCGCCGTCTCCTCCGCACTGCATGCTGCTGGAGATGCTGCAGTATTGCCAGGGATTCTGTGGCCACCCGTAATAGCTGCTGCATGGATCGCTCTATGTGTAGGAGTATCCAGACACCTAGGACAAGGGATCAGAGTCAATGGGTGTGACTGTCCATCCCCCTGCAGCCCACCCATCATGAATTGCATACAGCCATGTGCCCCGCTCCTGTGATGGTGTGCACCCACCCACAGTGACCGTGTGCACAAGACATGCCCAACCAGGCAGCAACAGCCATGTGTACCACTGCACACACACACACACCACCCATGTCCAGCACAGCACAACCAAGGCCGTACAGTAACGTTTCTATGCGGTGGGCAGGCAGTGCCACAGCCATGTGCCCAGTGCTCGCATGGACCACCATTGACGCACTCACAGACATGCAGTGCCACTGGACAGTGCTGACTGTCACATGTCGCGTGCATGGCAGTGGTGTCCATGGATGGTGGCCATGCCCTGCTCCCCACCCTGTCACACAGCATGCAATAGCAGTCGTGTTGTCATGGCACTCACCTTCATCGGGCTGTTGCTGGCATTGTGGTCGTTCACCGCCACGATTGGGTTCTGCAGCTACCACCCTCTGCTGCTCATCCATGGCCCTCCTCCGTTCTGCCACGCCTGTGGGAAACAAAAGGTGAGAAACACATCAGTACAATCCCAAAGCATATTTCCCCTGCCCCAATGAGTGTGCCCACCCACCCAGCCAGACCCATACATCACATACCCTGTAAACACCGCCACAGCCAACCCTAGACCAACCTTCCCCCATATGCTGGATACAAAAGACAGTGTTACCCATATGGACCATACAGGTGCGTAGATGGATCACCCACCTGGATGAGGCACCACGCCCCTCCTGGCACGCGACCGCAGATGTGCCAGTAGCCCCGGCTCCCTCCTCCTCAGGTCCCCATAGCGGTGCCTACATTGTTCGGAGGTCCTCCTTCGGCCAGTGGCCACCTGTTGCCAGACTTGAGTCCTGGCCCTGTCCAGAGGAACCTCCCCATACAGTGGGCCATAGTGTGGCTCCACAGTGTCCACAAGGTTGGCCAGCTCGAGGGCACTCCATTGGGGGGCTCTTCTGCGTGCCGTCTCCAGATCTATAGTAGGCAATATGGCGCTCCGCAGCGCGGCAACCCCATGTGGAATTGCTGCACAATACAACGCCGCCATTCCCTGTCGCGCTGTCGGTACAGCGCCGCCATTCCCTATTGCGCTGTCACTGAACAGCGCGATAGAGCTGCAGACATGCCATACGTACAGCGCCAAGGGGGTAAAGGTCGGGCACAGGGTCACGGGTCTCTGGCGCAAGGCCACGCACAGCGCCTTCGGACGTCCATGCGTCTAGTGCCATTGGTTGCCTGTGTGCCATCGCCACAGCGAACTATGGCGCAGTTGGGCCACAGTGCCATGTGGTGACCCTCGCCATAGCGTCACTGGCACAATGGTGGCTGTGCCCTGAATTGCCTACCGTGCACAGCACGTCATCAGCCCGGCAGATGCCTGCATAAGCTACCTGGGCATGCGCAGTGCGGTGTACTACGCATCCACAGAACTGCGCCTTTGGCTCAGCACGTACAACACAATTGCGCAAAGCGCAACAGCGCGATATTGAGCTGTCATATGCAACTCATCCGATCAGCCATTCAATGGCGCAGCAACGCGATTTGCATCTCATTAAAGTTGCGCCACACCTAATTTGCATGGATTGCGCTATAAAAATGCGACGCTGTTCTGCAGTGGCCATATTCGGTTACTGCAGTTTATAGGTGAGTTGCATGCTGTATGATGTTCTGGACTGTGGTCTCAGGGAATTGCTTTGTACTGCACAGTCACAAGTGGCCACTCTCACCCATACAGGCTGTGAAATGACCGAGCGAGGACTGGGTGAGGAGGATGATGGTGGGCGGAAGAGGAGGCCTAACTTTACTAAGGCTGAGACAGAGGCACTCTTCGAGGCCTACCTGGATGAGGAGCCACTTCTCAGTGGACGGCGGGGCACCCCTCAGGCCCATGCTGCTGCATGGGAGGGTGTGGCACATGCCGTCAACCTGCACGCCAGCCACCAGCGCTCTCTGCAGGAGTGTAAAAAGAAGATGGGCACCGACAGGAGGAGGGTGAAGGAGAAGGTGGCAGCCATCAGGGCGGCATGTGCTGCAGCAGGCGGGGGGCCAGCCGGAGGTGGTGCAGCTGACTCCGGCAGAGGACAGGCTTGCTGCAAGCATGCAGCGCAGTGCCATTGAGGGCCTTCCTGGAGGTGGCTTCCAGACAGGTGGTAGCCCATCACTGCATGGTATGTCATGGTCGGGGGGGGGTAGATCACATGCACTAACGTGTTCTTACTTTCTGTTACAGATCCTATGCGTCTGCAGGGGTCAGCGGTGGAGGGCCTGTCCACTGCGGATAGCCATCCGGAGTTGGAGGAGGGATCATCCACCTCGCAGGTAGCCGGCGGTATTGCACCAGTGTGCACGCCTGGCTGCCATCACTGATGTCGTTGAGACAGATGTGGGGGGTGCCCGTCCTGTGTCTCAGCGGTCTGGCATCCAAGCATGCCAGCACGCTGTGGCTGTGGCACAGACCTGCACCATTGATGATGCAACAACCACTATGGGCATTGACGTGTGTCACAGAATGGACACACAGCAGGACAGCTCATGCCCATGGACCTAGCTGGTTCCGACGTGTGTGCCAGCACATCAGCACAGTCCCAGGCTGTGCCTGTCAGCACCGGTGGGGCAGCAGCAGTGGCTGTACAGGTCACTGGCACTGTTGCGGCCACAGCAGCGGAACAACTGATCCCTTGGGCACAGCAGGTGGAGGAGCAGCAGCAGCAGTCACCCACCAGGACTGGGGGTACAGGGTTCAGCGGTGGCGTATGTGCACCGCCTGTGGACTTGCCCATACTTGGTCCTGGTGAGCAGCGCCCACCCTCAAGGGGTGCTGAACAGCAGGCCCTTCCATACCCTGAGGGACAGGTTGCCGATGTGGCAGACGACCTCTTTGACGAGCACACCCGCTTGCTGCAGGCATCAGTACAGCAGCAGATGCGGGTTGCAACGTCCGTGGAGGCACTGTGTGTGGCTCTGGAGCGGGTCGAGGAGCGACACAGCAGGGACAATGAGAGGGTCCTGTCACAGATTGACCATTTGCGGATGGATGTGACTGCCACCATTGACAGGCAGACACAGGCATTGGTCGCTGTCGTGGCTACATTGGGCACACAGGTGCCCCTGTGCCGCTCACACCGCGCAGTACGCTATCCACTCCCCATTCCCGGCATCGTGCGACACCCACCCTGTCAACACCGGGTTCAGCTGTGGGCATCCCAAGCACTCCTGGTGCAGGTATGTTCGGTGTGCTGCAGACCCCTGTGCGGGCAAGGTCGCGTTCGTGCAGTGGAATCCCTGGTGGACCATCGGTGCCACCCCATGAGGCCTGCGCTCAGCCTACCAGTGCTGCTGGGTCTCAGCGGGGCCGCCCACGCATCTGAGGCGGCCGTGGCACTGTGCCGCAAGACTGAGCTGTCTCCCAGTGCGGGCCCTGTCTGGTGCTGCCCTGTATGCAATGTGTGTTTCGGTGGGCAGTGCATCGGTGGGTGTCCAGCCCTACACGCAGACACACGGACCACCTGCACACCCTCCCGACTGCTGTCCACAGGTGCGTGTGCATGATGATGCCTGCATTGCACTGTACACCAAAGTGCGAAGGTGCCCAGCATCTGACACATGCACATGGACAGTCAGTGGACGTGGTGGCCTGTGGACATGTGTGTTTTTAGTGTCTGTGTTCTGGCTCTGTTGTGCACCTGACTCCTGTGTACTTTGTGCCTATTGTGTGTGTGTCCGTCCATGTGGCGTGTTACTGTTCACCCCTCCCTGGTTGTATGTGTGCTTCTGTGCCCTGCTACTTCCCTTGCCGTCATGCACCCCTGGTGTGTTTCCTTGTGTGTATGTAGGTTGTGCCCTAGCCACTGTTGGTGACACATGGCCCCATGACTTACCTGTGTTGGGTGAAGTGCTCCTCTGTGATGGTGTCCCGGTGCAGCTGGGCCAGCCGGATCAGTTGGGGGTCCCGTCGTCCAAGGGGTCTGCCCATCCCCATCATCACCGGCGTCTCCATTGCTGTCCCCCTCTTCGACCTGTATGGCTATCCCACAGTCTTTCGCCATGTTGTGCAGGATACAACAGGCCAGGAATATCCCACAGGCCTTTGAGGGGCTATACTGTAGGGCACCGCCGGAGGTGTCTAGGCAACGGAAGCGCGCCTTCAGCATCCCAAACACCCACTCAATGATGTTGCGTGTGGCGGCATGTGCCTCATTGAAGCGTTGCTGCGATGGGGTCGTGGGCCGCCGGTAGGGTGTGAGCAGCCAGGGACGGAGTGGTTATCAACTGTCACCTGTGTGGAGATAGTGGAGGTTAGTGTCTTGTTCAGGCTCAAATTGCCCCTAACCCTGTGTGCCACACCCATGGCACCTGTGGCTTAACCCCCCTTGCCCCCGATTTGTCAGTTCTACATGCATACTCACCCACTAGATGTTCTGTGGGGATGTCCCCACTCTCGAATCGATGGCACAGTGCCGACTGGTACCATATGAATGAATCGTGTGCTCCCCAGGGTGCATGGCACAGACATTGATGATGTGCCCACTGGCATCACACACCACCTGGCAGTTGACACTTGCATAACCCTTCTGATTCATATAGGTGGCCCCATCGGGGCCAGGTGGCATGCGAATGGCCACATGGGTGCAGTCTATTGCCCCTAGCACGCCAGGAATACGTGCTACCCTGTGGAACTCCTGTATGTTTGCTGTGCGCTCCGCCGCGGTGCTGGGGAAATGGATGTACTCCGCAGCATGTGGCAGCAGTGCGCTGAGGAATTGGGTGAGGATGTGTGACGTGGCTGACTGTGTTATGCCTGTGGTTTCCCTGTTGGTCTCTGGAAGGTACCGTGGGAGCAAGCACATCAGGCTGTTACCTTTGTCTCCACTGACAGAGCGTGACTGCGCCGTGAGGGTTCCTGCATCACATCACTGCACAGCTCACAGAGCCGCCTCAGTATTGCCCTGTTCAGGCGGTAACGGCCCACAATCTCGACATCTGAGTAAAGCTCAAAGCTGGTGCGGGCTCGGTACTGCCTGTTGGGGGCGTACCGCCGACGGGCCCTTCCACGACCACGTCCCCCTGCAGCATGCCTTCTCACCCACCTCATTACGGCTTCCATGTGGAAGGTGGCACTGTCCATGTCCCTGGCTTGTGTACCCCCCCAGCTGTTGTTGCTCTGTTCCCCTCGTTGTCCTGACTGCTACCTCCACTGCACCGGGTACACCTACTGGCCTCTGCACTCTGTGGCCCCACACACCTTCCCTTACCCCTGTTTTGTCCTCTGATCTCCCTGGCCTGCCCTCTTTGTCCCTCTGGCCTTGTCTCTCTCCCTGCCTCATGTGGCTTCCCTGTAGCGTTCTTGCGCCTCTTCCTTGCTCCTTTTTATTTTGGCTCATTTCCGCTATGGTGCAACTTCCGCCTGATCCACTGTTGCGCATTGCGCAAGTCTTTGAACATCGCACTGTGCACTTTGTGCATGGTTTCACCCCCTTCGGTTGTGCATGCCTTCATTAGCATTGTGCTGTTGCTCAGCATGTTTTCAGTAGCGCAACTGCCTCCTGCTGAATATCGTAGAATGGCACATTTTCTGACTTGCGCAGGCGCAACCCTATTGCGCATTGCGCAACCCTTTTGAATATCTAGCCCAATATGTATTGTCAGTCCAGATACCTCATCACCCTTTCTGCCACATTCGCTTGTTCTGGCTACCCATACAAATGCCTGGCAACAAAGGTCACAGTACACAATGGCGGTACAGTGTAGTCTGTCACATACCTGCACTCAGAACACCACTTCCTCATGCAACCACTCATATCTTGATTTCCATGAACGTGTAGTGTATCCCTATGCAGGAATTGGCACTACTCTCTTGTCAGCATCATGGATGGTCTTCGTATGTCAAAGAGCAAGTGGGTTGGGGGTTAGCATGTGAGATGACAGTCAACAGTGTGAAACAGCATGACAACTTGATGAGTGTTCCAGGTGTTTTGTGCTGACTACAGTCACGAGGTGCATGTTGCAATGGAAGGAACACTGTGTTTGTTGATGGAATGTTCCACTGGAAATATTGGGTGTTTAGAGATTGTGGATGTTGCAGCCATTCTCCGGGTGGATGTACTAAGAGTAATTGGTTTGGGATATATTGGGGGGGGGGTTCTTGTCCAGTAAATACCCAATAACGGTCAACTATTTTATCACTTTTTGCAGATTAATTGTACTACAGCAAGTGATTGAAGATATAATTTTAGACATATACATGTTTTTACAACATTTTACTCTTACTTACAAAACTAGTGAACAAAAGAAGCAGTCGCCAGTCAAAGAAGAAAATCATACTTTTTTAAAGCACACTACTGTTGCTCTTGCAGACACGGTTTTTTGGTCATTAAGCATGCAGAGTTGTTGTGAAATGTATATGTGGAACACTTATTTAACTGGAACAGCACAGGAACAGTAAACGCACATGGCAGAACCAACATTTTTTTTGTGCCTATTAGTAACTTAACAGCATGCAGCATTAAATTTTTTACTGGTTGTAGCGCCAGAAAAATTATCAGTATTTTCATAACCTTGAAAAGTCCTTCGATTTCTGTTCAGATCTATTCAGAAGACTTCTTTAATACCCTCATTTCATTATGTTTGGTAACAGAAAAGGAAGAGTTTGATATAATGGTAGAGCAATACTGGGAGGTGATGGGCGTTGTTCCCTGGGACATACTGCAAGGTTTGGTGCATACACCACGATGGACTCAGAGAGAGATCAGAGACAGTTGACATACAGCTTGTTCAGGTAAAATGACTTAAAAGTGTGTCAAGCAACCGCAATTTAAGCAATTGGACATGGCAAAGGGTTAGATTAATAGTCTGTGAAACGCCCATTGGGGGTGTAATGTGACATGAGGTGCTAACTTATGTCTGTCAGGTGATGTCATTAAATGGAGCATTAGTGGTAGCCATTGGTCATGCTTCTCAATGATAAAGCAAATATAAAGTTACTGTTTGCACTGCTATATTTTATGTCATTGAGCAACGAGGTTCGTAACTCCTATTCTATGGAACATGAGGGCTGAAAAGGAGTATCCTGTTTTTAAAAGATGGCAGAAGCATTGCAAGTATTACAGCTGGTCACCACTCTTCAGTTAAAAAATTTCTTTGAGAGAACAAACCTCAGATCAAACACTGGTTTGATGTATGGCACGTTGCCTATGGTATTCGCAGTGTATATGTTTTACCATGTAAGTCTATGAAAAAGTATTTACCTACTTCTGTTTTAGAATTTGTTAACATATGGATCTTAGTTATGGCTTTGTATCACCTGCACTACATTAATGGTGTTTGTCTTTTTTTATGTATTTATTTTATTTTATTTTTTTAAATTGTGGTCGAACTATTCCATCCTTAGAGCTCCAACAGGCCACCACTCCCTCTGTGTAGAAATGCTTCCTATCCTCTTTCCTAAGCCTCTTCCTCACTTCAGTGTTAGGTTGTGTGCCCTTGTCATTCGGTTGCCATTTAGCTTCTCCAATCCAGTGGTACCATGCCTGATTCCGTGGAACTATCGAACAGGCCAGCCAGTGGTCCTGCAGTCTCTCATGTCGGCTCCAGTAGTACAAGGTTTTATTTAACTCTAAAAATTGATAAGTGTTTTGTTCATAGAAGTGCTAAAACATTGTAAAAATGCATAGCACTTGCCTCATTGTGTTTAACAAACATAACACTTCTAGAAAACCTATATGAATACTTTCTGTACAGTTAGTATTGTCCTAGGAAAAAAAACTGCTAATCAGTTATTTAAAACCCTGTAGTACCATATGGTGTATGCTATCCAGGCCTTGTGATTTGTTAGCCATCAGTGCCAGCAGCCCCTTTCTCACTCTGACATCATATGTTGCCAGATTTGTACTACCCTTCCCCGCTGCTCCTCATCTCCCCTGTAGGAACCAGTCCATCCTTTACCCTGGTGAATTCTAAGCAGAATTATAAAAGGGTAGGAGAAATAAAACGTAGTGATTGGCTGTAAGCATTCTACCAGCCTTATGTTAATCATTTATTAACATACATGTAGAGCTTAATCCTATGAAGAGCAAAATTTATACTGGTAAGAAATATATCTATTTTAACTTTAATGGCAACAATGCATTTACAAGGGCTATGATGATGGTCAGTTAATCCTGTAGATGTAAGTGACACTCGGCTATGCCTCATGCAACACTACACACCTAGATGGTGATTAACGGATCATTAACATAACCTTGGGAGTGCATTTGTTCAGCAATTCCACTCTTCCCCATTCTCCTCTAACCGTCATTCACGTTTCGAAATATAACAATTTTGTTCTTCCTGTCCCTTTCCTCACTGTACAGTATAATAAAGAAGGAATTCTTCCTCTCTGTGACTTCCACAGTTACCTTTAATTTCTTTTTGTAACTTAACCATCTGGACTACTGTGCTTGACACACATGCCAACTTCAGGTAATTTCCCTAGTCACCCTCCTCTTTATCATTCTCCATCTCCTATAGGCTGACCTCTTGTCTCTTACTGCCTGGATGACATCAGAACTGAACCAGCTGGGTGCTTTGACCCTTGAGTTCTTCCTATTAAGCAATAAGACATGACCAGGGGTTAGATTAACAGTCTGTTAATCACCCCCTAGGGGTGTAATGTGGCCCGAGGTGCAGCCGAGTGCCATACTGCCCCTAGGGGGTGATTAACTGACTGTTAATCTAACTCTTGGGAGTGCCTTATTGCTATTATAAAAAATGGTTCCAAAAGAAATGTGTTAAAAGTATACTTTTTGAATGTTTTCCTCGTTTAGAGGGAGATTTTTAATAAAATAGTTCTTCCACCAACAGTTTAAGAATGCTGGTTCAAAATACATCATTCCACACATTCAGCAGTGCTAGAGGATGGAATGCTGACGGGAAGAATCCATGTGCCATGGTGATTAGGCTGTACATGACAGCATAACATGGATTAATGTAAGGCTGTTGGAATCCTAACAGCCAATCAGATTGCAGCATTTCTGAGAGCCTTTTTATAATTGAGCTTAACACACTCCTCTGTGGCAGCCAGTAATTCTTCTTTGTTGATTGACCATATTTGGTCCACTGCCATATCAATGCTGATGCCAGCCAGGTCCCTCCTTAGCACCTTGCACATCTTGCTGAAGTTCATCCTTCTGAAATTTAGGATTTTGGTTTTAGTGTGGATGCTTTCCCTGCCTGTAATCAACACTTCAGTGAACCTTGGGCAGGTTAAACTCTCCCGCCACTACCACCTCCCTTTCCTTGCAGCTTTCTACATGTACAACCTCTTCTTGGTTGGGTAGTCTATAAACTATCGATCTCACCTTTCTCATTCCGGTTGACCGTAATTGAACCCACGTCCCGTGGTGCTTCAACCCCCAATTTTTCCGACTTCTCCAGTGTGCATCTTATACCCTCCCCGACATAAACAGAAACGCACCACCTTTGCATGTTGCACTCTCTCCTGTATAGTTTTTATTGAGGGATTGAGCGGTCTCATTCAGGGTGTTGATTATTGCTGCTATGCCATCCTGTATTTCAGTTTGTAGTGCATGCGGGCCTTGTATCTTGTTCCCAAAACTTAGAGCATTCAGCAACACCATTCTTCACCTCGACTCTCTTCCCATGTGAATGACTAAGTTAGGTACCCACAACTCAATACAAAAAAACTCAGCACATCTTATTTTTGACCCTGTTTGTCCTTTCCTGAAATCCGCTGTGGCGTCAGACTTACCACCTTTGGTTTAATTACTGTATTGTATGCCATATGTACAACTGTATAAAGGGTTTCACTTATGCTTTTTATTATTCTTGATTATATGTTTAGCATATTCACCATGCACTGCTGATGTCAACCATTACCATGTATTTTCACAATGCATTTGATAAATTATGAGCATCCATTTCATTTCAGTAACAGGAATTAAAAAGAAACTTGACTTAAAGGGGGAAAAAGGAAAGACTGCTCTGTTCTTCTGCAGTGGTCAAGAGCAATTAGTAACCACTTATATTGGTGTTCTTCTTCAAGGAGTGGGGATGGAGAAGTTGTGTTAGCCAAATGGAATTCAATGCTGAATCGTGTTGCAAATGTCCATACTGAACGTGGTGATTTGTATAATGAGTGTCAACATGATGCTCCAGACAGTCGACCTTGGATACCAATGTGTCAGTGTAATTCTGGAGTATTACTTCAGTAGTGGTGTAGATGTTGGTGTAAGTTAATACTAATAAGGTGATTCTACATAAGATGAACTTGTCAATTTTATAGTTAGCAAACCACAAAGAGATGGCACTGATCGTACAGAACAAACTATTATGCAGAGATATATGAATGTATCACTAGGCAAGCAGACATCTTCACTTGAATCCTTCCTCGAAGTACTAACATTCTTTGCACCAACGAGTGTCCATTACTTTTGAACTAGGCAAATGGATTTGAGTATAATTTTTAGTGTTGTGTACAATATACAGTTTTAAGGGCCAGGTCGACAGTTTTGATGTGTATTGAATTTCAATAACCATAGATTACAAAGAATTAAAAAGTACAACCCTAGTCATTATTAGCGAATGCATATGAGGAGAATCTTGTTCCAGAATGTTTGTTTTATATTGCTTATGATGCATTAACAATGCCGTGACAATTTACTGTGCACAGGTTGCTTATTGCACTTCAGTGAAAATTCATTGCGAGTGCAGTCAAGTACGAAGTCTGGGAAAAGAAAGTGGTGTGTATCATTTCCTAAGGCTAGGTCAGTGGCTCCAGTTGTAAAACATATAAAAGTGTCAGTCGCTTATAGTACATTTCAGTTGATACTTATTCAGCATTGTATAGATCATGCTCAATGACAGAGAGTGAGAAACAAACAAAACTGGTGAGCTGTGTACAATCCTCCTATGCTCCGAACTATTATCTCTTATTAGGAGTAGGAGGGGCATCAGGGTGAAGAAACCCACCCTCAGCGTGACAAGTGTTTTGATTCATTTATTTCTTCGTTTATTTTCTTTTTTAAAAAGAAGTGTGTCTGAGGATCAGTGGCAGGATTTTTAGGACAGTAAATTAATAAAAAGGGAACTAGGAGAGCTTCAGTAGCAGACAAGTAGTGGAATAGCAGTATAATTGCAGTATAATGTGGGGAGTGGAGCAATGTAGTGGCTGTGGGGCAGCCATATTCGGGCAGACCTTCTGGACACTGAGGTGCTTCCTATCTGCATGCATCTCTCTGGACTGCGGGATGAGGTAGTCGGACTCAGAGTGGAAGTAAACTGGTCAGGAGTACTATCACCCCTATCCAGAGACCACTCAGTCCAATGCAACTGCCTCAAAGGATGCCGAGAACGAGGAGCACTTGGATGACAGTGGGCTCAGGGAGGGTTAGAGCGAAGGCAGAGGCACATCCCAGATCCTATTCCACTCAAGAACTCATATGCCACACTGGCAAACGAGGACAACCAAATAGAGGTACCCAGAGAAGTGGAAGGAAAGGATGTGGAAGTTAGCCAAGGAGGTGACCTCAGCGGGGAAAGCAGTGGACCCCAGAGGAGGAGGAGGAATCAAATCCTGGTGGGGGACTCCATCATAAGAGGGATCCAGCTAGGAACACAGGAGGGGGAGGACAGGGAGGTGAGGTGCATACTAGGTGCCATGGCATGGAGGGATGGAAGGAAGATCCTGGGGATCACTGGGAAGGCAAGACGGGAGGGTGAGCTGGATGTCATTATCCACCTAGGTACTAATGACCTGGCAAGTGGGGAGCCAGAGGAAGTTCAGGAAGAGTTTAGGAAATTGGGGAGGGGTCTCAAGCAAGTAGCTACTTCTGTCACTTTCTCAGAAGTACTACCTGTGAGAGGCATGGGAGAGCATAGGGGTGCATGCACCAGGAATAACTCGTGGTTGAAGAACTGATGCTGTGAGGAAGGGTTTGGATTCATTGGTGACTGGGGACCCACCTGGAAGGATGGGGGTTTGTTCAAGCCTGACGGCCTGCATCCATCCTGGAGGGGAATCCAAGCACTCAATGATAAGTTTAAATGCTACATTGCAAGCATTTAAACTAGCAAAGGGGGGTGGCAGGCCAGCAAGGAGGGTACCTACTACTCACCCCCACAGCTAGCAGTGAACCAGTGAACCAGAGGAGTTAGTCTCTACAAAGCAGTGTGCAAAGATGGAGATTAGCGCCCAAGAGGTGGATAGGCAGAAAAGGGCAAAATTCAGCAGAAGGGCAGACAGCAAGGAGAACCAGGGATAAAGGACAACCAAGGAAGGGCGGAGTAGAACAGCAAACAGTCTAGGAGGCCAAATCATGGAAGCCATGTGTGCAAATGCCAGGGCCTTAGCAACAAGATGGAAGATCTGGAGGCTGTCATGGTATGATCAGACCTGGACATTGTGGCATCACTCGAAACCTGGTGTAATGATAACCACGACTGGGAGATGGCCATACCTGGCTACAACATATTCAGAAGAGACAGGGTAGTCAGGAAGGGGGGAGGAGGAGTGGCACTGTATGTGAAAAATGACATAAGGGCCACAGAGATCCAGGAGGAACAAAAACGGGGGAGAGATAACTGTGGGTTAAGCTGGAAAGGAAAATGGGGCCAGCCATCCGCACAGGTGTGGTCTATAGACCACCAGCCCAGGAGGAAGAAACAGATAGGGAGCTGATGCTAGCCATCCAAAGGATGTCAGACAAGGGTGAGGTAGTACTGGTTGGAGACTTCAATATTCCAGACGTGGACTGGAGCATCCCAGCAGCAGCATCAACTAGGAGCAGATTTATCCTGGACTTCCATCAGGGTGCCTTCCTCAAGCAACTGGTCATGGAACCAACTCGGCAGAAGGCCATACTGGACCTTGTGCACACAAACAGGGACAGGGTGATGGGGGTAACAGTGGGGGAGCACTTGGGGAACAGTGACCACCAGTCACTGTGGTTTGAAATCACAGAAAGAGCGGAACCAAACCACACAAAACACGATCCTGGATTTTAGGGGCAGACATTGGGAAAATGGGAGATACTTGAAAGAGGCGTTAAGGGAATGGGGCAGGAATCAGGGGTTGAGGAACAGTGGGCAGTATTTAAAATGGGGATTACAAGAGCAACAGAATTATGTATTAAGTGTAGCAAGAGGAAAAGGAAGAGGAGACTATTATGGTTTTCCAAAGAGGTAGCAAAGAAAGTGGAAGCCAAAAGATTGCATTCTGGCAATACAAAAAGACACAGGCAGAAGGGGATAGGGAGAAGTACCAGAAGAAGCAAAGGGAGGCAGGGAGGTCAGTAAGGGAAGCCAAAGCTCAGACAGAAGAACATTACAAAATCAGTCGGTAGAGGGACAAAACCTTTACAGTTACATAAGTGAAAAGAAAGGCAAAGGAGGGATAGTGAGACTGAAGGGGAGGATGGGGCTGTGGAGGAAGACAACAGTAAAGCTGACATACTGAACAGGTATTTCTGCTCAGTCTTTACTGAGGAAGAGGAGGGAATGGGTCTGAAGGAGTACAGGGGTGAGAATGGTGCAGAAATGGACACAAGTCCCTTTACACGAGAAAGGGTCCTGAAGGAACTGGAAGTAATAAGAGTTGATAAAGCAATGGGGCCAGATGGGGTGCACCCCAGGGTCCTTAAAGAACTATTAGAAGTGGTTGCTGAACCTCTGGCTATCCTATTTAGCCAATCACTGGAAACAGGGGAGGTACCCAAAGACTGGAGGATAGCAGATGCAGTCCCCTTATACAAAAGTGGGAACAAAGAGGAAGCGGGGAACTACAGACCAGTCAGCCTCACCTCGGTAGTGGGGAAGATCATGGAAGCACTACTGAAGGAGAGATTGGTGGAGCATCTGGTTGTCAATGGACTACAGGACCCAAGGCAGCATGGTTCCACCAGGGGAGGTCATGTCAGACCAACCTCATTGAATTTTTGACTGGGTGACTAGGGAGGTGGATCAGGGAGGGCAGTGGACATGGCCTATCTGGACTCAGCAAGGCGTTTGACACTGTGCCACAGAGAAGACTATTACTACAAACTGGGGAATATGGGTGGGCAGGACAGTAGTGTGGTGGGTAGGTAACTGGCTGGGCGCAGGACACAGAGGGTGGTGGCAAATGGCTGTCACTCCACAGAGGGAAGAGTGACCAGTGGGTACCACAGGATCAGTGCTGGGACCGGTCCTATTCAATATCTTCATCAGTGACATGGCGCAGGACTTAGAAGGCAGAATTTCACTGTTCACTGATGATACAAAGCTCTGTAACAGAGTAGACACACCAGAGGGTGTAGACAGAATGAGAAGGGACCTGCAGAAACTTGAAGAATGGTAAGGGGTTTGGCAGTTGAAATTCAATGCAAGATAATGCATATGGGTCACAAAACCCTGGCACAATGTATCAGTTGGGGGGGGCGAGGATATAGCATGCACCAAGCAGGAAAGGGATCTTGGGGTTATCATCTCTGATGACCTCAAGGTAGGGAAACAGTGTGACAAGGCAGCAGGTAAAGCAAATAGGATGCTGGGATGCATAGGCAGGGGCATCACCAGAAGGAAAAGGGAGGTCATAATTCCACTATACAAGACACTAGTGAGACCCCACCTGGAGTACACTGTACAGTTCTGGAGACAAGTCGTACACCACAAAACAAAATCTTTCTTGCATTACCACTTAAGGAGACTACTATGCTGGAGAAGTGGTGGGAAAAAAATGCTTGGGAATCTGATCATCTTACTCCATAACTTGCCAACTGATTCCTATGAACATGACCCTTTACAATAGAAGTGTAGAGCCCCACCCTCCAATCACCCATGTTGTAATATAATGTCATTTTCCTCAGACAGTGTGGTGGGCCGACCTCTCACTGACCACACATGCAGCTCACTACAGTCAAATCAGTCTAGTGGACCCCCACCATTCCGCCACGACCAACTGACAACCCTAGAAGTATTAATAAGAACCAAGCTTCAAAACAATAACATAAAAGCATAGACACACAGAATTGGTATCTGCAGAAAAATAACCACTTGACCCACCCATTGTTCTCAGATAGTACCTGCCTAGCCTAGTCTATCTCCACAGACCCAAACTGATGTCTTGCAACACAATTGCAGGTCTCTTGACCCCGTTACTTGGGATAGATCAAATAGTTCACCTGAAATTCATATTTAATTCCTGATTGCCCTATCCCGTCCACCTCCCTCCTCCTCTCTGCCTGACGTGGTCCCAAATCTTTAACCGTTTGTTAGTAGCTCTTCTTAATACTGCCCCCAGAGTGCCTTAAACAATCAGCTGAATTTACCATTGAAAAAGTGTTAATTTAGAAAAACGCAATATAGACAACATCTGGGGTGCCTTTTGTAGAAGTCCTGCTTTATGCTCAATCCCCACTGTCTTATGTCACATAAGCAGACTGCTAAATTGACACTCAGTTTACCATAAAAAACAATGGGATACTTCTAAGTGCTTGAGACAGACAGTAATAGTTGTCATGCAGTGCTATTAACAGTCACAGTTAAATATACAGAGTCTCTAAACCCTCAAATATAACTGAATAATTGAAAAGTTTTCTAACATTTCCGGGGGGGGGGGGGAGCATTCACTAGTATACAACCTTGATCTTCACCTCCCTACTTTCATTGCCTCATTTGCCTACAGACGCCACAAGCCCACACACTAACTTAAAGCAAGAAAGACAGCCTCAAAGCAAGTAGTTCTTCACGTGGATACTCACTGCTTTTTTTTTTTTTTTTTAACCAGTTTTTGACTATTTTTCAGACTGGTCGAGGCTGTCCCCAGCTGGCGCAAGACCAACTCTGGATTCGGACCACAACAAGGAGGTCACCCAATCTGGCCGTTGGGTCCCGTAGCAAGCAAAAGTCAAACATGTTGTCTTGGCTGGCTGACTGCTCTGGTCATTTCTGACTCCCAACCCTCCTTGAACTTTTAAAATGCCGTCTGTCTCATGGCTTGCTATTCACCAAAGCACCACTTGTGTAGTTGCCGCATGCCCATCCATCTCTCGCTCAACCCACAGTCTCTTGCTGCCTACTGCCCGCCCACCAAAACACATCAGCTCTTTCCACTCCTGTGCAGTCGCACATCACATGGACTACTAATCAGCCAATCTGGGCCTGGTGCCAAAAGGACTGATGATGGTTAGACCCTGGGAAGTAGAAGGGCGGGCAGGTGTAGTGTGTGGGGTGCACACAACTGAAACGAGCGTGGTGCTGCTGCCTGCTATTCCTTGGCTGCTGGTTATGATGAATAGACCGAAATGTTCCACCCCAACAAATGACACAAAATCTGGCCCAATTAGCAACTTTATGGTACAGGATACTTAACAAACAAAAAAAAATTATAAAATGGAATGGAACCCAGTTTCTTGGTGCCCCATATTTCATGGCACCCTAGGTGCCCGCCTAGTTTGCGTATCCTTAAGGTGGCACTGGGGGTCCGGGGCTTATTTGTGGCAGCGGCAACTGCAGCAGGAGGATTGTGCTGGGCTGCAGTTGCAGCTATCCCTGCTAGTGCGATCATGCTTAAGTGAAAATTGTAACAGGCACAGCCACCCGTTACAGTCAGCCCACCAAAATAATATGTAAAATAGAGGGACTTACTTGCTGCAGGGTGCCAGGGTAGGAGTCTGAAGGGGTGACGTCCAGAGTACCTGTAAAATAAAAGATAGAAAATGGGTCCAAAAGGACAGAAGGGACAGGCTAGAAATAAAAGTATACTTATCTGACAAGGTAGGAGCCCTTGTCCTGTCAGACCTGTAGAAATAAAAAGAGAAAAATAGGTTAGTAGAAGAAAAAAACAATAAACGAGAAGCAAAAGCAGAGTAAAGGGAGTGAGGTTTGGGGAAGGGGGGCTCAGCTAAAGATCCCTTTGCCCATTATGGTGGCCGAGTGGCCTGTAATTTATTTAGTAGCCCAGGTAGGCTATTGGTGGCTACTGAGGGTCGGGGGGGGGGCTGGTGGGCCCTGTGGGTAAATAAAAGTGGCATTGGTGGTTTTGTGTGGCTAGGAAATGCCCTTCAGGGGGAAGTCACTATGTAAAGTTAGCCCTGGTGGATTAGTGGGCTACCATCAAATGGCTGAGGCCAGCGGTTGTTTTTCTTTAACAATTTAAAACCCTTCCCTGTGGTTTAGTTGGGGGGCTTCCTGAGCCCTTTTATACTGTGGGCACTGTAGTAGCAACAGGAGGACTGGAGGAGAGCAGTGTGGGCTGCTGTGCAGCCAAGGCAGCCTCCCCTGCCGTTAGTGCGACTGTGTTTAAAGAGAGTCCCTGTGGGTGCTCTAAACTCCCAGCCCATATGGAGCTTAGCCTGCAGCGTACTTCACATGGGTGGGAGACGGGGGAACAGATGAAATCAGCGGGAGGTGGAGGAGGCATGTAATGGAAGCGCCTCTCCCCACCTTCCTGAATTGCCACTCTGATGGCAGGATTTCTAATTGTTTATGCCCTACTGAGCTTAAAAGGCAGCCAGGAGAGAAAGGAGCAAGAAGAGCAGCAGGGAGCTGCCATCAAGTAAAGCTGCACCACGGCATTGGTGAGAGTTAGGGGAAGGGGGGCTTCTTGGAAAGATTGCACCAGGTGGCCGGAGCCGCCACTTGTAGTAAAGCCGCCCTGTGGCGATCGCACTTATGTGAAAGTGCCTTCGGGCACTGTAAACTCCCAGCCCGTACAGAACTTAGGCTGCAGCCCATGGGTGGGAGGACAGGAGCGAAAAGAGTCAGTGGGAGGTGGAGAAGGCAGGGGAGGAAAGTACCTCCTCCCACTTTCCTGAATCGCTGCTCCGATGGCAGTATTTTCAATTTATTTATGCCCTATGGGGCAGCCAGAGGTGGAAGTAGTAGAGAAAGCCGAGCAAGTAAATATTTAGAGGAGGCAACAGCAGGAGAAGCAGGAACCGAGAGAGAGAGAGCTGAGCAAGTGAACATTTGAGCCCTCCCACCAGTAATCCTAGTGGTGTCGGGCCACTGGTATGTTGCGTTTTAGTTTTGCGGGAGAGAGAACAGTACAAGTAATAAAGGGGCTCAGCAGCTTGCCGGCTTGCTTATGCCATATGTAAATGAAAGCAATGAAGCACTCCCATTGGAGATCTTCATTTCTTTCAACTAGAGAATGGCTTCCAGCTGTGAAACTCAGACATAGTATCACAGTCTGGTTGCGTGCTCATTGGTCTGTCCAGGACGAGCCCGTTGTAGATTGCTCTACATTGTACTCATCCCTGATACACCTCTGAAATGTCGTTTTCTGAAGAAACCTCAAGATGTTTCTTGCACACGTGCAAGGGAACACAAAAAGGAACTTCTCCAGCAGCAACACATAATGTATAGAATACTGTATGGGTAACCATATACAACAAGGTGGTGTTTCCTTCGAGAGTTTATCATGACATCAGAAAGACCTCGACAGCGAAGCTCGAGATTATCCATGATGTCAGCACAAACCTGAGATGGAAACACTGCATTGAGGTGTGTATGGTTGCTCATTTACTGTTTTACATAGTATATGGTTGCCCTTGATTATCCACAGATTTCAGCAGCTCAGGTGTCCAATTGTGGGTAAACAACTGCAGAATTCATGTTGCAGTTTCTTGAAGTGAGAGAGAGAGAGATCATAATTAGTGGCAGCGTTGTTGTTTTATCAGACTGCTGCTGTGACACCAACCCCCTCTCCACCATGGCCACCTACTTAACTTTCTGGTGTTTTTGTTTTCTTTTTTAAAAAACATTGGGAGTACACTGCTGAGGCCCTGCTTGTCATGGTTTGTGATTTACGACGAGTTGTGTTCACCGAGTGGTCTGTCAGAAGTGCGGCTATCAGAGTGCATGGGAAACCTGTTGACAGCGTGTGCTCATTCAGTGATCAGAAATGTTGTACTAACGGTGATGTTAGAACGATAGAAAGAACAACTTTTTTGACCATTGAACTGTCTTCCAACAACATTTGGATATCTGCTCAAATCTGTGGACAGGCGAGTGCAACCATATACTGTATACCAGATTTTGTTTTACCCCAAAAACGTTTGACTGCTTTGCTCAGCATATCATATTTTGTGTCTGTGAAATTATTTTACCTTAAAATGTTTTATGATAAGTGCATTAAGACATCACGGGGTGTGGTTAGTAGTGTGATCACCATACGCCAGGTTGTAGTAAGGCATTCGGACTGAGGCCGCATGCCTATTTACAATCCTGGGCTTGTGGTGATCACACTGCTACCCAAACCACCATGTCACATTGCTTACATCAAATCAATAGAGCATGACAATTCTTTTTCACAACACTTTGACAGTGGCAACTCTGTGGACCTTAATACAGTGGCCCCCTGTGTAATAAAATCGGGCGCAGGGTCCCTGGCTTGCTTGGAGTTTGCCTTACTTGGGAATATGAGCAACATGCACACATATAGCGACTTTATGAAAATCGAGCTTACTGTGTAATTTTGCTCCGACAATCAACTATGATGACTTATGAGAATTAAAAATGGGAAACAAATATCGCAAGAAGATTAATACTAAGGCAATAAGGTGATGGAGCTAGGAGGCTTATAGGCCCATAATTGCTCCTTTAGAATTAATAATAATTAATTTTATAACTGGAAAGAATGAGTTTATCTAGACGTCACTTAAATTCAGATTTATTTTTATTGATGATAACCTGAAGGGAGAGTTTATTCCTTGGGTTCACAGTTCTTAAAGAAATATTTACGACCAACATGATTACATTTTTTACTGTAGAGCTGTAGTGGGTGACCTCTGGTATTACATATATCGTTTTTAAATTCAAAGCCCAAAACAGATAACAGGTACGGGTCCTGAATACTATCATACATGAAGAGAAGGTCACCCGTAAGACGCCAGTTAGTTAATGGCATATGGTTTACGATTTCAATTATTTTTTCATATGACTTATTATATAGGCCAGTAATATGCTTCGTATATTTTCTTTGTACCTTTTCCATTAAACAGATATGTGATTTTTCTGAAGAAGCTATAAGTAGTTACTTATTATTCATGATATGTTTATAAATCTTTGCAGATCTGGAAATACAGAAAATCATAGCATTACAGATCAAGGAACTGAAGAGTAGATATTCCAGACCTCTTTGGAGAGAGAGAGAGAGAGAGACATAGACATAGATGCTTGTACTGCAGCGGATGTGTGTGTCCCGAATGGGTACTGTAACCTAAAGGTAGTCACGAAAGACATGGCTAATCAAATGTTTGTGAGCTTGTTGATAGAGTGACTTACTGTACAGTTTGCAGACATACTTATGGGATCACTGTATTCTGGGCTTGTTACAGAGATCTGAAGGATAGCAGATGGTCTCACACCTCTCGAAATGGGTAAAGTACAGTATGTCTACAGTTACATGCCATTTGCAGTGTCATTGGTGGTGGGAATGTCAGTGGATTCACCAGGTACTCTCAAATGGGGATGGAGAGAGGATCTCAGATTTAGAAGTGGGCAGCCATCTGGGAACAAGCGACCACCAAACACCGTAGTTAACAATAAACACAGCTGTAGAGTCAAGCCATGCAAAAGCAAAGGTGTTGGACGTTATGGGGGCTGACTTTTGCAAATGGGAGAGTGCCTCAAAAAATCATTAGCAAACAGACGAGAAGGAGGGGTAGAAGAACAATGGGGAAAAATCCAAACTGCCATCACACATGCAATGAGCCTTTGTGTAAAGCAAATCAACAAAACAAAATGAAGGAAAAAGCCACTATGTTTCTCAAAAGATGGCATGGAAGGTTAAGGAGAAAAGAATAGCATTCAGGAAATATAAGGAAACACAGAAGGAGCAGGACAGAGAACTATCAGTTAAAGCAGAAGGAGGCAGGGAAGGCAGTCAGAATAGCAAAGGCCCAAACTGAGGAAAAGATAGCAAACTCTGTTAAGGATGGGAATAAAACCTTTTATAGGTACATTAGGGAGTGAAGAAAGACCAAGGGAGGGGTACTGAGGCTTAATAAAGGGGAGGGAATGTGGGCAGTGGGTGACAGTGAAAAAGCAGGGATACTGAATGAATACTTCTGCTCATTATTCACCAAAAGAAGAGGAGGTGAAGGTACCTAAACCAAACATAAAAACTCGAAGGATAGGGGGATTGATACCAGTCCATTCACAGAAGAAAGGGTTCTGAAAGAACTCTTAAAACTGATGGTGGACAAAGCAATGGGGCCTGACTGGATTCATCCACGAATTCTAAAAGAACTAAGGGTAGAACTAGTGACACCACTGACTGCCCTCTTTATCAAATCATGGGCGGATGGGGTGGTTAACTGAGGACTGGAGGAGGGTGGATGTGATTCCACTTCACAAAAGTGGGAACAAGGCAGAGGCAGGAAACTACAGACCTGTCAGTTTGACCTCAGTGGTAGGGAAAATGATGGAATCACTTTTGAAGGGAAGAATTCTTGACTACCTAGAGGCCAGCGAAGCACAGGACCCAAGGCAGCATTGATTCACTGTGGGAAGGTCATGTCAGACTAAGCTAATAAATTTCTTTGACTGGGTGACCAAAGTAGTAGACCCAGGGAGGGGCTGTGGACATGGCCTACCTAGACTTTAGCAAGGCATTTGACACAGTCCCATACAAAATATTAATACACAAATTAGTCAGCCTTGTAGTGGGTCCCAAGGTGGTAGCCTGGGTAAAAAATTGGCTGGACAGCAGGATGCAGAGGGTAATAGTAAACAGAGTCCACTCTGAAGAAAGGGGGGTTACTGGTGGGGCACTGCAGGGTTAAGTACTGGGACCGGTCCTCCTTAATGTCTTTTATAAGTGACATTATGGAGGAACTGGAAGGAAAAGTATGTCTCTTTGCAGACGGCACAAAGATCTGCAACAGAGTTGATACACAAGGTGGGGTGGAAAGGATGAGAAGGGACTTGGCAAGGCTGGAGGACTAGTCAAATGTATGACAGCTTAGATTCAATTCAAAGAAGTGCAAAGTAATGCACCTGGGAAACAAAACCCCAGGGGAAGAGTACACAATGGTCGGTGAGATACTAACAACAACAAAAATGGAAAGGAACCTGGGGGTAGTTCTATCAAATGACCTAAAGGTGGGCAAGCAATGTGTGAGAAGGCAGTAAGGAGGACTGGGAGGATACTGGGATGCGTAGGGAGAGGCATCACCAGTAGAAAACAGGAAGTTGTTATCCCCCTTGTACAGACAGTTGGTGAGACCCCATCTGGAATGCTGCATGCAGTTCTGGAGACACCATCTCTGCAAGGACTTAGACAGGATAGAGGCTGTCCAGAGGAGGGCAACTAAAATCATGCAGGGTCTGCACCAGAAGACTTACGAAGAGAGACTAAAGGAGCTTAATATGTATACCCTCGGGGCATGATAGAAACTTCCAAGTATCTCAAGGGATAGCATCTTTCAGAAAAGAGATGTGCAAGAACAAGGGGCACAATTTGAAGATGGGGTGGGGGGCAGCAGCTCGGAAGTAATGTGAGGAAGTTTTTTTTTTTTTTTTTTACGGAGAGGGTTGTGGATACCTGGAATGGCCTTCCTGAGGAGGTTGTGGAGTCAAAAACTGGTGGAATTCGAGAATGCATGGGACAGACGTAAGGCAGTTCTAGTGGGGGGGGGGTAGGTGGAAGTAGGCTATTGGTTAAAGAGATTCACTAAGATACAATAAGTAGCCCCTGCACCATATGTATCGGTGCCTTACTGCCAGAGGATGTAGATAATGTTAAACTTAAAAGCTACAGCACTCAGATATTTCTATTCACCGGATCCCAAGGGCTTCTCATTTTTTGCAGTCGCCCATGCTCCGCCCCTGTGCTCAGTAGTGTGATGACGAGATGCCAGTGAGAGCTCAGGAGCGTGCTCCATTATAAGCAGTGGGCCATAGCTTTTCCATCTATTTTTAAATAATATAATGTCCAATTGGCAATGAAACGTGGGCAGCAGTCGACTAACAAGGCCCTCGTTAGTTAACTGGTGCCCACGTTTCATTGCCAAGTGGCCATTATATTATTTAAAATAGATGGCAAAGCTGCTGCCCATTGCTTATAATGGAGCGCGCTCCTGCACTCTCACTGGCATCTAATCATCACGCTAGTGAGCGCGGGGGTGGAGTGTGGGCGGCTGCAAAAAAACCTGGAAGTCCTTGGGACCCAGTGAATAGAAATTTATAAGTGATGTAGCTTTTGAATAAATGCAAGCTTAATGGAAAGCTTAACTTTATCTGGATCCTCTGGCAGTAAGGCACCGATACATATGGTGCAGGGGCTAATCATGGTCAATCTCTTTAACTAGGATCTGCAGCTTATCCATTACGTAGGGAAATGGTCAGACTAGGCGGGACAAGCAGTCCTTATCTGCTATCAGATTCTGCTTCTATATTTCAGTGATTTTAGGAGTAAGAGTAAAGACATTGTAGAATGGAGGTAAATACAGTTCACTCGTATGAAAGAAAAGTGGCTAGTGAGATTCATAATTGATCATTGCAGTGTCATCATTTTTTTTTTGTAATTTTCTTTTTTTTTGGCGCCTCACCACCACCAGGCTTCTGCCCCGTCACGGCCCCCGCCCAGCTGTGGCTTCCCACATTAGCCGCCCTCCCAGTACCCACTGGCTTGCCCCCCAGGGTGGGGTCACAGCACCCGGCCCCTCTGAAGGGTGCCACGAACGACAGGATAGGGTGGGAGTCAGCCAGGGAGCTGATGGCAGCTGCTGGGGGCAGGCGTCATAGAGGCGGTGGGTTGGCTGTTTTTTCTGCCCCTTGTAGGCCGGGGTTGGAATGTCCAGTGATACCAGTGTCTGTCCTGCCCCCAAAGCTTTGCTGATGCTGGTTGCTGCGGTGCCCCTGGCCTCTGCCAGGGATCCCTCGAGCTCCGATCACGCACCGCACCTTCCCCCAGAGAAGGAGAGCATTCAGTGGGATGCATGAGTCTTCTCCTCCGGCTGGCCTTTCCGATGACCCAGGTCCGTTCCCGAACCCGGGTCGCTGGCATTGCAAGCGGAAATCCAACCGCTGCGCCGACACGCCAGCATTGCAGTGTCATCATATGTACACGCTGTATTAGCTAGAATTAAAAATCAGTGTTGGACTGGTCCAGTTGGATACCTGTGGAATTTTCCAGGTGTTCCCCTCTCACTTAGTATTTTACCTCTCTTCAAAATTACAAAAATGCTTACACCAATCAATTTATTTTTACAATATGTGATTAGTGGCCACTGCACAGAAATATCAAGTGCAAAATCAGATCATGTTTTACACACTAAAGTGTAATTCTGACACATATGTAACTCGCAGAGCCCTTTATTTTTCACTAGATCTTACTTCGAGGGTATTTCTTGCAGCAGGCCACACTGGTAGAACTAAGCTGCAAGGCACTAGGACCACACAGAATCTTTCTAGCTAGCAGTCTACCAGAGAAGGCCGCCCACCACCGATATCACTCACTGACATCAGCCAACCCTATAAGAATGGGCGGCCTCCATAGCCTCCTTAATTCTTTTCCCACCATCGACCAATGCATGTTGGATCTCTGGAAACTGCCGCAGCTACAGCCAACTGCTATTTTCGGTGGGGGGTCTACACTATTTCTTTATTTTCTCACCATAGTTCTTTTCCGTCTTTCGATGGATTTTTCATACGTTTATGTCTTCTCAACCATCATCTTCTTCAGAGCATCCCACTAAGTGTGCCTGTGGTCAGCAAATTCCTGTGAAGGACAGCCATTCTGCTTATGTCTGATGCCTAGCCCCAGTCCACAACGTCCAAGCCTGCGAGTTTTGCCAGAGGTTCAATAGATCTCCTGGCACTGCCGCCAGCGGACACTTGAGAACTTTCTCCTGAAGCAGAAGATCACATGGAGCGGGAGCTGCAGGCCTGGAGCTCCTGGGCCTCCCTGGCCTAGTCCTCAGGCTGTCATTCATCCAAGGCCAGTTGGAAACACACACACTGGGATAAGAACCGGGACAGGCCCCGGTCCTCTTCTTCCCACTCATGGTCGCACCACCACCATCATCTGACTGCTCAGGGACCACCCTCCTGTGGGGTGTTGGCCCCGATGGACTCATGTGCCCTTTTCTCCACAGGGCTACTGGTGATCCCACCTCCTGCCTGTATCACTGTCTCAGGCAGAGGCTTCTGGGGCCGGGTTCTTCATCTGCCCCTCAGCCCCTGCTGCTAAGGTCCTTTGTAATGTCAGGTACACAGCATGGTGGGTTCCACCAGCATTTCTTCAGCTGGTGCAAGTTTGGCGGCTGATGGGGTTTCCTCTTCTCCAGCCTGCGCCCCCCCCCCCACCTCTCCGGCATCGGACTCATCTAGGTCTGCCGCCCTTCCTTCATGAGCCCAGCAGGACGGGACCTCTCTCCTGAGCCAAGTCCCTCTTCTCTGTCATCTGTCCAGGCTACTCCCACACCGGTGCCTGCTTCACCTCAGCTTGCACCTATGGGACCCATCTCTGACTTTGCCTCAACCAGCTCCAGTTGGGCCTTCGCCAGACTTAACATACCTGGCAGCAGTCGGACCTATGCACATCTTTTCCCAGCCTATCCTCAGCCGACACTTGCTGGCCCTATCCTTCCTCAGCTGGAGCCCATCAGGCCTTCGCTGGTTTACCCTGCACCAATGCCAGTGGGGGCCACGCTGGTCTACCCGTACCCGGCACCCACTGGACCATCACTGATCCTTGTAGATATCCAGTTACTGGTATCTTCCCTTTGGGGTGTTCTACAAGCACAGGTCCCAATGCCTTATGACCTGGTGACCTCTGACCCCCCCCCCCAGGATCCCCCCTACGGGACCTTCCATGCCAGCTCTTTCATGACTGGCACTGCCTTCTAGGCAGACTCACACTCCATGGCACGTACCCAACAATGGGGATGAGGATCCCCCGGGTTGCGATGGAGAAGATCCAGACTTGGAAGAGGACAACGGTGACATCAGTGAGTCACCCACCCCCTCCACGGGCTCCTCAGAAGGGTATGAGATGCCCAGGAACATCCCTAAGCCCCCCCCGATGACCCATCGAGCATCACATCCATGAGGCGACTGGGTTCGACACTGAGGAGCAGGACTCTGAGCGACTCCAGCTTCTAGGGACATGGATATGTTGTTCATCCACACTGTCTGGCAGGTTCCTTGCCGCTTTAAATCTTTCCGGAAGGTCTTCAAGCTGGCTCCTCCCACCCACCCGGGTGGTAAAACACTCGGCTCTGCCCCATGACGCCAGATCTTCCTTACCGCTCGGAAGCTCAGGTTCCCTCCTTAATGCTCTGCGTATAAGACTGGTTCCTAATTCTTGAATTTTCGAAATTAAAAGTTTTGCTAAAAGACTTTGGTCTTCTCTCCCTCGGCTCTGCGATGGACAAATCGACTCGGTTTCCGGAGATGCCCTTCTGCGGGCGAAGAAGATGTCTCGGACGGATCCGCACTCCGCGTCGTCTACTGCCTGGGCCTTGAGCACGACCATGATCTGTGCTCTTCCTTTTCGACCTACGTCCTCGAAGACGTGCTGCCCGTTTACAACTGGGGCGTCGAGAAGCGATTTTCTCCGGTAAAGTCAAAGAGGCCCGGTCCAAGCGGTGTCCGCCGCTTGGTATTTCAGCGGATCAGCTCGAGCAGATGATCGCCCCTCGAAGAGGCAGGCGCGCGGCGCTTCTGCCGGCCTGCGGCATTTGTCCGCTCTCTCTCGGTGCCTCTTATTCAGCTTCTTTTAGGAGCTTTGTCGACCCTCTCGACTAAAGGTGAGGTCCAACTTCTTCTGGACCGTTTTCTCGGTCCAAAAGAAGACAAGGTAGAATCTCACCGTCGCACTCTTGGGAGGCGGGAAGATCCCCTCCCGAGTTGTCGGCCGTCGACTTCGGCTCGCCACTGGTCTCACGGTGTCCCCGTCAGGCCAGTTGACCGAGACTCCCATCGACGTGGTCGAGATTTTTCTCGACCCGTTGGACGGGTTGTCGGCTGGAGAAGCAGAGAATCCCCTCTCCCCGGTTCCCCCGGTGGGAGTTGAGGATCCAGTCGGCTCGTCTGTGCCTCCGGTTCCGGAGCCTTCGGTTGAATCTTCCGAACCGAGGGGAGTGCCGGTTCCCCGCGACACCTCCCGCACCGTCCACTAAGCCGAGGTTCTCGGTCTCGGGCGTCTTGGCGGTCAGCCGATCCGCCCGTCATAGGTGGTCTCGGTCTCGGCGGCGCCGCCGCTCATCCTCTTCCTCGGATGAGGGGAGACTTCGGCGCAAGTTGCGTCGAAGATATGAGGAACTCATGTAGCAACAGCTCCTTCTGACCAGGAATAAGCCGACGCCGTCGTCTTTCCCGGCCATTAAGTGGCTGTCACCGGAGCGGCCGAAACAACCCCTCGTTTTATCCGAGGAGCCTGTTCCCAGGCTGGTTGTTCGGCCAAAACCAGCTGCCCCACCGATTTCGATGGAACCTCCGCCTCCACAGCCATTAGTTGGGGCTCCGACCAGAAATTCTTGGTCGGCTCAGGGACTGCCCCATAGGCTGTCTGTCACCCTCACTCCCGATCGACCTCGGCAGGTGGAGGGTGGCTCAGGCCCGAGGCAGCTCTTTGAGGCCTCTTCCGAGTCTGAAGATGATTCCTCCCTTTTCTCCAAGCGAATGGACTTGGAGTCTTCAGGAGGACAGTCGGTGGACGATAGCCCTTCGTCCTTCCTGGGATTGCTTCGGCTCATCTCAGAATCCACTGGGATGAAGCTCGAACCCGTTTCTAAACGGGCCAGGTATCCCCTCACGGAGATTCTGTACTGAGGGGATTCCCCTACGGAGGCCTTTCCGGTGGCCGAGGCCATAGTGGGTCCGGCCTTGGAGCTCTGGCAGCGCCCTGCTTCCTGTCCTGCGCCTTCGGCCAGGATGGCCAGGAAGTATGCGGTCCCTACCGGTTCCCTGTCCGGTTTTTCGGAACACCCCTCGGCCGAGGGGTTGGTTACTGACAGCGTTTTCCGGCGTGCTGGGAACGTTAGGGATGTAGACAAACCTCCCGACAAGGAGTCCAAGAAATTGGACTATGCTGGGCGAAAAGTCTATGCTGCGTCCTCCTCGGCCTTCGCCAGGCCAGTTCGGCCGTCCTCATGGCACATTTTTCTCATGCCCTGTTGGGCTCCCTGGATGAGGTCGTCCCTCATCTTCCCGCGGATCTGCAGACCACGGTCAGGCAGGTGCGGGACCAGGGCAGGGCAGTGGCCAAACAGCAGCTCCAGACTGCTTTAGATATTGGGGACTCATGTGCCAGGTCTGTGGCGGCGGCAGTGGCTATGTGTCGTCGGGCTTGGCTGAGGATATCCACCTTTACTTCGGATACCCAGCACAAGTTGGCGGATGTTCCCTTTTTGGGGACTGACCTCTTCGGCCCTGGGGTGGAAGGTCACCTGCAGAGGATCGAGAAGTCCAGTGCTACCTTGGACTCTGCCTCTTCTGCTCAGAAGGACAAAGGCCGCAAACCACAGCCTAAGCCCTTTCATCCTGCTGCGCCCACGGCGCGTCCGGCCCAGCAACGTCAGGGCCAGCAGGCTTGGGCTTGGCATCCCAAACCCAAGCTCGGGGCTTCCTCCAACAGGAAGCAGGGAGGTAAAGGCCCAGGAGTTCCCTCGGCCGGTCCCTCCTCCAAGCCTGCCCAGTGACGGGCCGAGGGGTGTCGCCCCCAACCCCGTCACCTCACCCCAGGTTCCCCCCGTGGGGGGACGGCTCTGGCACTTCTTTTCCACCTGGTCCGTTATTACCACGGACAGGTAGGTGCTGGAGGTGGTGGGAAAAGGCCTGCCTCTAGAATTCGAGCAGGCCCCGCCCTTCAGAGCCGTCGCACCTCGGGGGTCCTCGGGGTCCGCAGCCTCACTGTCGGCTCGCCGGGCCGACATCTCTCTCCTCCAAAAGGAGGTGATCAGGGAGGTGGCGGACCTCCTCAGACCGGGTTGTGTCCAGGTACTTCCTGGTTCCGAAACGGACGGGGGGCTGGCGCCCCATTCTCGACCTACACGACCTAAACAAGTTCCTAAGGTCTCGAACCTTCAGGATGGTCACTCTGGCTCAGATAATACCATCCCTGGAACACGGCGTGTGGTTCTGCTCTCTGGACCTGCAGGATGCGTTCTTTCACGTCTCTATCCGTCCGTCACATCGGAGATTCCTTCGCTTTCGAGCGGAGAGATCCCTCTTCAAGTTCCGAGCCATGCCGTTCGGCCTGTCTCCAGCTTCCAGGGTCTTCACCAAATGCATTGCAGTGGTGACAGCTTTCCTGCGGCACCGAGGGGTCCGGGTGTACCCTTACCTGGATGATTGGCTGATAGCAGCCCCCTCCAGACAGGAGGTGGAGCGGTCCAGAGATCTGGCCCTCCAGGTTTGCTCTCAAATCGGCCTTCTCATCAACGAGGCCAAGTCGGAACTCGAGCCGAAGCAGGTGATTCTGTTTATCGGGGCAGAGCTCGACTCTCTTCGAGCCAGAGCACGGCTCCCGGCAGACAGGGCCGAGGTTCTTACCTCCTTTGCTCAATCATTTCTGGTTGGGCAATCGCGCCTGCCGGACTTCCTGCGCCTCCTGGGTCTCATGGCGGCCTGTACCAGCGTGGTCCGTTGGGCACGCTGGCACATGCGCCCTTTCAGTGGGACTGGCCAGCCAGTGGTCACAACGCTGCGATCCATTGGACCAGCTAGTGATGGTGACCCAGGAGATGTGGACCGCTCTCCGGTGGTGGACCGTTCCATCTCATCTGCAGGAGGGCATCCCGTTTGTCCGCTCCGAGCCGACGGTCTCTCTATCGACCGATGCCTTTCTGATGGGTTGGGGTGCCCATCTGGGGGAACACCGGGCGCACGGCCTCTGGTCCCCGCGGGAGTCCCGATGCCACATCAATCGGAGGTGGTGGGGGCGAAAACTGTGTCGGTGTTCAAGGGTGAATGCAGTAGGTCTAAGGGAACCTTAGTGGTAATGCAAAGGGAAGGGGGAGGGGTTAAAGCCGTAGAGCAATGTAAGACAGACAGGTTGAAGGAACTGAACATGTACTCCCTGGAGGAGAGGAGGGAGAGAGGGGATATGATAGAGACATACAAGTATCTTACAGGGAGGAACAGGGTGCAGGAAAACACTATTTTTAAGCGAAAAAGATGTTCCAGGACTAGAGGGCATGGGATGAAGTTGAAGGGGGGACAATTCAGAGGAAACATGAGAGAGAATTTCTTCACAGAACGGGTGGTGGACAAGTGGAACACCCTGCCAGAGGAAGTGGGGGCTGAAACAGTCATGGGATTTAAGAATGCATGGGATAGACATAAAGGAATTCTGGAGGTCAGGGTTAAGGTGCAACAGACTTCTAGGAAAACAAAACCTGCTGGAGCTCCGAGCGGTCCGCCTAGCTCTCACCGCCTTTGCTCCGTTTCTCCGGGGTCAAGTGGTCCGAGTCCAGACGGACAATACCACGACCATGTACTACCTAAACCACCAGGGCGGGACGCGTTCCATGCTTCTATGCAAGGAAGCTCTCCGCATTTGGTCACTCGTGTGCAGCCTGGAGGCAGATCTCCTAGCCGTTCATGTGGCAGGAGCCTCCAACACCCTGGCCGATGCCCTGAGCCGGATAGGGGCTGCATCTCACGAGTGGTCTCTCCTACCGGAGGTAGTGCAAGATCTGTTCTCCCACTGGGGCATGCCTCAGGTGGACCTGTTTGCCTCCAGGGAGAACGCGAAGCTGAGGCTGTTTCATGCCCGCCCCCCTCAGCAGGGCTCGCTGCAGGGGGATGCCTTCTCGAGGCTGTGGACCCCGGGCTTCTTCTATGCCTTTCCCCCATTTCCCTTGACTCACAAGGTGCTTCTCAAAGCAAGGAGGGACAAGGCGCAGGTGATTCTGATAGCCCCAGACTGGCCCCGCCAGTTCTGGTACCCAGATCTCCTCAGCCTCAGCTCCAGGCTCCCGAGGCAGCTTCCAGCTCGCCCGGACCTGCTCTCAGTCAATCAGGGGAAGGTGTTCCATCCGGACCTTCAATCCCTGCACCTGACGGCCTGGTTCCTGAGCGGCTAGAGTTCCAGGCCTTGGGTCTTTCTGACGAGGTCCTCAATGTTGTTGAGGCGTCCCGTAAGGAGTCGACCAGGAAATGCTATGCCTTCAAATGGAAGAGATTTTCCATTTGGTGTCAGGGCAAGGGCTTGGACCCTTCCTCCTGTCCTTTGGCAAGCATCGTGGACTATTTATGGTCCCTTTCTAGTCAAGGGCTTAGGTTGACGACCCTAAGGGTGCACCTGGCAGCCATCTCTGCTTACTGGGCGCGGGCCGGGGAGCAGTCAGTGGCGCAGGAGAAGGTGGTTTGGCGCTTTCTCAAAGGCCTTGATCACATTTCCCCTCCGGTGCGAGAACCTCCACCTCTGTGGGATTTACTGCTGGTACTGGCAAAGCTCATGGGCAAGCCATTCGAATCAATGCACAGGTGTGAACTCTCTCACCTGTCATGGAAGACCGCCTTCTTGGTGGCTATCACGTCAGCCAGAAGGATGGGAGAACTCCAGGCGCTCTGCATCGAGTCTCCTTACCTGGTCTTCCACAGGGACAAGGTTGTCCTAGGCCCCCACCCGAAATTCCTTCCGAAGGTGGTGTCGGAGTTTCACCTTAACCAGGTGTTGACTCTGCCACTGTTCTACCCCAATCACACCTCGGAGGCCGAATACAGGCTCCATACTTTGGACCCTAGAAGAGCGCTCGCTTATTATAAGGAGTGCGCGGCTGAAATTCGGGGAGAGGTTCGCCAGCTGTTTGTCACCCACGCTGAAGCCGCACCTGGCAGACCTCAGCCAAGCGGATGATAAGCAGGTGGGTCACCTCCTGCATAGATCTCGCTACAAGTTGGTGGGCATGGAGCCTCCCAGAGGGATAAGAGCTCATTCTACCCGCCATACTGCTGCATCGGTGGCTGCTTCCAGGGATGTCCCTATCCAGGAAATCTGCAGGGCTGCTACCTGAAAGTCAGCACACACCTTCATTATCCATTACCACATCGACCTTGAGTCAGCTGGGATGCTGGTTTTGGGGCCTCGGTTCTCAGTCTTTATTCCCTAAGTAGGGGGTGTGCGCCTTGCCTCCTCCTCCTCCTGGAGAACTGCTGGGAGACTGCCAGACAGTGTGGATGAACAACATATCCATGTCCCTAAAAATACAGGTTACTCACCTGTAACAGGGTTCTAGGAATGGTATATGTTGTTCATCCACCTGACCCACCGACCTCCTGGCTTTGACGCACAACCTGAGCTTCCAGCGGGCAGATCTGGTGTCATGGGGGGGAGCCGAGAGTTTTACCACCCGGGTGGATGGGAGGAGCCAGCTTGAAGACCTTACGGCAAGATTTAAAGCGGCAAGAAACCTGCCAGTGTGGATGAACAACATATACCATTCCTAGAACTCCTGTTACAGGTGAGTAACCTGTATTTGCGACTTACCTTCGACAGTCTAACTCCCCTCCTTTGGTGGCTCCCCCTTTCATTGATACCTACAGAGATGTTACTGTGTCTGCCTGGCATAGGCCAAATCTGGTGCCAGCCATGTCCCGTAAGTCTGACTGGCTGTATCGTTGCCCCAACGGTAAGCTCTTCTTTGGGGAACAAGCCCACGTGGACTCGGTGGTCATTAATGCTGCCCATGACTGCTCTAAGCAGCCAAGCACCTGAGCCCTCCCCCCGACAGGGAGTCCCTTTAGTTGACGCTTTGGGAAACAGATGTTCGCCTCCCTACTTTGGCAATCCAGGCCCTTAACTAGATAATACAATTGTTTGTAATATTGCACTGTAATGCAACCAGCTGAATTTTTTTTGTACATCAGCTAGTGAAGTGTCTCTGTACACCAATTACTCCCTCTTTATCTATCAACTGCCTTAAGGATTTATTGTATGAATTTTTTTGTTCCTTTTCATTGTCAATCCTTCTTGTTCACAATGTTTTATCCTGTATCCTAACCGACTTTGGAACCTTTGTAATTGAGCCCCATGGCTCAAAGGTGTCAATCCGAATCATAAATAAGTAAACTACCTAGCCCACATGCTCCCGTACCAGAATGCACTGTTGGACAGGGCCAGAAATGTGGTCCAGTCCCTGTCCATTGACTCTGACAAGCAGCAAGCTCTGGGTACCCTCATGCTGACCTTCAACATCTGTACCCACCAGCTTAGGGTGGACTGCGATGCTGTGGATGTGTTAGCTCGGGTGGCAGCTACCAGCATATGTTTACACAGGTACTCCTGGCTACATGTGTCTGGGTTTCCTAAGACGTCTAGCTGTCCATTTTGAATGCTCCTTTCAGGGACAACCTGCTTTTTGGGGGTGATGTTGAGGACATCCTCTCCAAACTCCAGGCCTCTGGAAGGGCCATTGGATCTGTTCATTCCTTGTATCACAGTCCAGAGCTGGGCAGAGATCTTTCTTTTGCCTGCCTGCCACCAGGCAGCCCTGGACATCGTCCAAACCGCAAGGCAAGCGGAGGGCAACAGCAACCGCCTTGCCCACCCCCACTGCTTCCACCAGTAAAACCGCAAGAGGTGGGCCCCGCAGCCCTGGCTGCAGCTGCTCCCCTTCCTGACTCTTTGCCAAACCTCCTGTCTCCAGTCATGCAGGAGGCGATCATTGGGGTGATTTCCCATCTAGAAAGGTGGAGGGAAATAACATCCGACAATTGGGTCCTGGAACTCGTAGAACACTGCCGCTCCCTGGAGTTTCTAGAGCAGCCTCCAGACACTCCCCCAATTCAGTCCTTTTACCCTCTCAGCCACATTCCACTGATTTGGGAGGAGATCCATGCCCTGCTTCGCAAAAGGGCCATAGAACCTGTCCCCAAATCCCAGCAAGAACACGGGTTCTACTCTCACTTACTCTTTGTTCCCAAACGCATCGGGGACCTCAGGCTCATCCTGGACCTCAGCGACCTAAACTTGTTCATTCAGTACAAAAGGTTCAAGATGATCACTCTCCAAGTGCTGCTGCCCCTGCTACACCAGGGGGATTGCATTTGCTCCCCAGATACGCAGGATGCATATCTGCACATCAAGGAATGCTCTTCTTACAGGTGCTTCGTCAGTTTTCTTTTTCACCAAGCCCATTTCCAGTTCAGGGTTGTGCCATTTGTCTTATCCTCAGCCCCCCAGGTGTTCACCAAGTGTTTAGCGGTGGTGGCAGCTGCTCTCAGATGGCAGGGTTTCTATGTGTTCCCTTATCTGGATGACTGGCTCCTAGCAGCTCTGTCCAGGGATTGCCTGCTCCAAACTCTGGACTCGACCTGTTGCCTTTTCCAGGCTTTGTGGATCACCATCAACGTACCAAAATCTTTTCTGGCCCCACCCAGTGGCTTCAATACATTGAGGCGGTGTTGGATACGGCCCAGGGAATAGCCTTCATCCCACAGGACAGAGCAGAGCATCTGATGGATCAGGCCCACCAGCTCTACTTCAGCCGCCACGTGCCAGTGTGGGTCTTCCTTCGACTCCTGGGACTTATGGCTGCAGCCATTGTTATGGTCCCCTTAGCCAGGCTGCATATGAAGGTTTCCCAATGGGTCTCTAAGGGTCCAGTGGGACCAGCGCATGGATGACATGGACCAACTAGTTATGATCTCCGATCCAGTCAGGTGGGGGCTATTGTAGTGGCTAGAGCCCAGCAATCTCCCTAGGGGAGGGCATTTTTCATTCCACCCCCCCCCCGCAACAAATCCTCACAACAGATGCCTCTCTGCTAGGCTGGGAGGATCATCTGGGTGCCCTCTAGACTTGCGGGACATGGAGCTCTGTGGAAGCAGCTGTCCACATCAACATCTTAGAGATGTAAGCGGTTCTGTATGCCCTTCAGGCCTTCCAGACACATCTCTACCCAGGCCCACTGTTGATTCAGTCAGACAACTCAAGCGTGGTCCATTATATCAACAAAAGGGGAGGAACTCATTCTTGCCCACTTTGTCGGGAAGTGATGAGGGTCTGGTATTGGGTGATGGATCATGTCCTGAAACTCTCAGCCGTCCATGTTCCCAGTGTCCAACACATCTGTCTCTGTCTGTCTGTCTATCTATCTATCTATCTATATATCTATCCATCCATCTATCCTCTATCTTGATTTCTGCAAGGCCTTTGACTCTGTGCCCCATAAAAGGTTGATCAGGAAGTTGGTGGATCTCGGGGTTGGGGAAAAGATGGCCAGATGGATGGAAAACTGGCTGAGGGACAGAACCCAGGGGGTGGTTGTGGGGGGAGAGTTATCTTGCACCAGAGAGGTAACAAGTGGGGTCCCTCAGGGCTCGGTGCTGGGGTCGGTGTTGTTCAGTGTCTTCATCAGTGACATTGGGGATGGCATTAAGGGCACATTGTGCCTATTCGTGGATGGCACCTAGCTCTGCAGGAAAGTGGACACAGCTGAAGGGATACGGACCTACAGGATGATCTGGAAAAGCTGGGGTGGTCATCCAGGATCTGGCAGCTTGGCTTCAGTGCCAAGAAATGCAAAGTTATGCATATTGGAGTCAAGAATCCCAGGACAGAGTACTACCTGGGTGGAAATAGCTGCATTAGAGGAGGAGAAGGACCTGGGAGTGATGATCACTAGTGACCTGAAGCACGCCATACAGTGCAAGAAAGCAGCAGCAAAGGCAAACAAGATTGCCGTTGGTACACTGCTACCCAAACTATTCTATGGCTCCCCCGTGCTCCTCTCTGTTAAAAACACTGAGATGAGTAAACTTAGGACCCTGTACAACAGGATCGGCAAATTTGCTGTAGGGGCACCCCAAAGAGAACACCACTGTCACATCCTGTAAGCCCTAAACTGGCCCACCTTGGAAGGTAGACTACAATATCTATCATTATGCCTAGCTTATAAACTCAGACTGACTACTGCTCCACCTAGTCTGGCAGAGGTACTACAATCTAAAATGAATAGCAGGACATTAAGGTCCTCAAGCAGACAACTCCTCAAGGTTCCTCGGACGCAGTCCTCTCAATGGTCCAGGGCCTTCTCGTCCCTCATTCCTCCCATATGGAACATGCTTCCATCAAAACTCCAAGAATGTGAATCACTAGGGGGCTTCAAAAAGGGACTTAAAACACACTTGCTGGAATTAAACCAATGCACATGTAATCGTTGAATTTCAGCTATGGTCCTGTTGTTTGCACGATTTATGAACATGACAGTTGACCTTACCTAATATGTATAAGAGAACTAACAGTAGTCGCTTTATGTAGTTTGTTCATAAAATGTTCGCCGCCTCTCATGAACTGTAAATAACTGTATGTTGATGGATCTAATGTAAATGTTATATCCTGTTGTACTATGTGTAATTAATCCCTGGTCGCCACTGAAAAAGGGACTAATGCTGGTCTCAGTGGGCCTACCCGGTTACCAAAATTAAATAAAGATGCTGAGATGCATAGCTAGGGGGATCAGTAGTAGGAGAGAGAAGGTTATACTGCCCTTGTACAGATCTCTGGTAAGGCCTCACCTAGAGTATGGGGTTGAGTACTGGTGCCCACATCTCAAAAAGGACATTAACCTGCTGGAGAAGGTCCAGAGGAGGGCTACAAAGATAATAGCGGGTCAACAGGGTAAGGCATATGAGGAAAGGTTGAGGGCACTGAACATGTACTCCCTGAAAGACAGGAAAGAGAGGGGACATGATTGGGACCTTCAGGTACTTGAGTGGGATCAATAAGGTGGATAAGGAGAGTCTCTTTAAACTGAGTGGCAACCATAACACGAGGGGACACAGTCTTAAGCTGGAGGGTGGGAGGTTTAGGAGGGAGATCAGGAAGCACTTCTTCACAGAGAGGGCGGTGGACACTTGGAATGCGCTGCTGGAAGAGGTGATCTCGTTGTAGACAGTTGGCAGCTTTGAGAGGCTGGGATAGGCATAGGGGAAGGTAAGGATCATGGGTAGGGAGTATGGCAGGTGTGGGGAGGCTGGGCAGGGGCAGTAGCTTAATCTTTGTATCCTGCAATACGAGCAGACTAGATCAACCAAATGGCATTCTTCTGCTGGCTTCCTTGTATATGTATGTATATTCGTATCTTGGCGGACAGCAGTCTCGTGCTCACGAGTGGGAGCTCCTGCCCTCTGTGGTGGAAGATATGTCCAACCGGTGGAGTCGCCCGAGTTGGACATTCCCAAGTAACGCAGAACTGCTGCTTTTCTGCTCACTTGCTCCAGGGCCTAAAATTTTCTAGTGAGACATGTTGTCCCTCTTTTGGAAAGGGAGGTTTCTGTATACCTTCCCTTCCTTCCTGCTCCTTAAGAGGGTTCTGATCAAGCTTCAGCTGGAAGGAGCAACTGTGATTCTAATTGCTGCCTTCTGGCCTCATCAGATCTGGTTCCCCTTACTCCAGCAGCTGGTAGTGGAACCTCCAGTCCCACTGCCCCTCTCGCAGGCTTTGTTTCCCAGGAGCCAGAGCACCCTGGGCCATCCATGCCTTAAATCTCTCCATCTTCATGCTTGACTTCTGAAGACATAGCCATTACGAGGTTCGGGGTGTCCCCCTAAGGTAGCTGATGTTATAGTGGCGGCTAGGAAACCTTCCACTAGAGCCATTTATTCCATGAAGTAGATGTGTGTTGCCATATGGGTGGCTTTGCACTACTTACATCCCTTCACCTGCCTGGTGAATCAGATTTTGAAGTACATGCTGTTCCCTCTCTAGACTCTGGTCTCAAGTACTCCTCCATCAAGGTACATCTCTCTGCCATCTCTGCCTACCATGTATCTGTTGATGGCTGCACTGTGGCTCATCTTGATATGTGTTGGACATATTTGAGGGGCATCTTGCACTTGAACCCTCCAATCTGCAATCCTGTCCCGGTTTGGGGCTTAAATTTTATGTGAGAGAAACTCACCCTTCCCCCATTTGAACCGTCCATGACCTGCGAGCTACGCTGTCATGGAAAGCGTTATTTTTAAGTTGCCGTTATTTTGCTCGAAGGATTTTCGAGCTTCAGGCACTCATGTGTGAGCAGCCTTATTTGATTTTCCACAAAGACAGGGTGTCTTTGTATACCAGTCCTAAGTTTCTTCCTAAGGTGGTGTCTGAGTTTTCTTTAAATCAGTCCATCCACTTACTTCTTTATTGTCCAGAGCATGCCTGTCTAGGGGAAGCATTCCTTCATACTTTGGATGTGCATAGAATTTTGCGATGCTATTCACACTGGACAAAGGACTATAGGAGGTCCTCTCAATTGTTTTTTTTTTTTTTTCACCTGGGAAAGAGGGCGTACCAGTGTCCAAACAGTGTTTATCCAAATGGTTAGCCTATTGCATTGTTTTCTGTTACAGGAAGTATGGTAAGCAACTTCTTGATGTGATTTTTGGCTACTCTACTAGGGGAAGGCCGTGTCAGTTGCCTGCTTTAGAGGTGTTTCAGCTGTGGAGATCTGTGCAGCTGCTACTTGGAGCACCGTCCACACCTTTACCAAACACTATAGTCTGGACATCTCTGGGCATAGAGCCAATTTCAGCCTAGCTGTTCTTTTTTTTTTTTTTTTTAAATTAACATTTTTGCGTTTTCTTCCCAATCCCAGGACCCCAGCAGACATGGCCGTGCGTGCTCATGGAGGCACACACTCATGCCTGGTACCAGCTTGGCCCCTTCTGCCCCACCCCATGGCTGTCGCCAGGCTCCCTGTTGCCAGAACTGCCACCAGTCCTCCACCAGGTGGCAGCCAAGGGCTGGGGAAACTCCTCTTCCCTCCCCAGGAGAGGAGAGCTGTCTCGTGGCAGCTCAGTCCTGCTCCCCACCCTCCCCCTGACAACCCGGGCTCGTTCTTGAACCCAGGTCACTGGCATAGTGCAAGGTGTGGCATCCAGACCCTCAACCCTCCGCACCACTGGGCCGGTGAATCAACCTGGCTGTTCTGTATGGCCTTCTTTCTTGGGTCAAGTCGGCCAGCCACCCTTTCTCTCTGACAGTTTTTGCCAGAACTGCTTGAGACTTGTCCTACCGATGTGGCCTGCTGCAAGAGATGCCCTCGAAGTAAGATAGTACAGTTACTTAAGAACTTACCTAACAGTAGATCTTCGAGAGGATCTCTTGCAGCAGGCCCTGCTTTCCCTCCCACCTTCCCCCTCTCATACTTTCCTTTATTTATCTGGCTTTCCCTTCCTTAGGAGGGTAGCCTTCGGCTTCTCTCTTTTTTTTTTTTCTTTCGGTTACCTCGGCTTCCTCCTCAGTTTCCTTAGCTGGTTCCACCTTTGGTCTCCAGTGTGAGAACTGTGGAGGCTATGGGAGCTGCCTACTCTTATAGGGTTGGCTAAAGTCAGTAAGTAATGTCAGTGTTGGCGGCCCCCTCTAGTAGACTGCTAGCTAGAAAGTTTCCATGTGGTTCTAGTGCCTGGCAGCTTCGTCCTACCGGTGTGGCCTGCTGCAAGAGATGCCCTTGAAGTCAGTCAGTCAATCAATCACTTTATTTAACCAGGCATAAACACCATTGAGCAAGCTCATTTTCAAGGTGGTCCTGGGCATTAATACAATACAGTACACTTCATAAGATTACAATTACGGTGGACAACGGTGCAAAAAAGAAAAAAACATTGTGAAGGTGCCGGTCAATATGGGCCTATACATACCGGTCAACATAATTAACATGCAAAGGTATATAATGATAAGCTTTACTGAAATGAGAAGAGACAACAATCCCATATAGTCTCCGCTAAATAAGAGCTCATACCTAAATGATAAAAAATAAGGAGGTATTAAGGAATAGGGTAGAAATTGGGGTGAAAGAGTAGGCAGCCAAAGGGGAGGCCAGAATAGGTAAAAGGTAGAGAATAGGCAGGGCCATCTTGGATTAAGGGAACTAGGCTTGTAGGTCCTAGGTTTCTGTTGTTAGGAATGTGGGGTGGATGAGATACTTAGGCGTAGGATTTGAGAGTGGCACCCCGGGGCTTAGGAGTCATTGGCGTCTGAAACAGTTGCATGATTCCTTCAGATAATCCGTTAATAGAGCTTTGAATGTGAAAATGCTTGGAAGTGGGGATAATTTTAATGAGTCTTGCATAGTGTTCCAAAGTGATGGAAGTGAGAAGTTGATTGCTGCTGAGCCAAGGGTAGTTTTCACTCGAGGAATCTGTAAGCAGATTAAGGAGAAGCATCTCAGGCCATAGGAACCTTTAGCCCGTTTGAAGATGTTCGAGATGTATGCAAGGAGGTTATCAGATAATGCTCTAAAAAACCAGAGGAGAGCATTCCTTTTTTCTTCTAGTTGAGAGTGAGGTCCATCCCGAAACCTGGTATAGACGACAGTGATGTGGACTATGGGGTAGATTTAAGATAAATCTTAAAGCCCAGTGGTAAAGGGTGTCCAGTTTGTTTAGCATTGTTGATGGGTAATGACTGTAAAGGAAGTCAGCGTAGTCCAGTATAGGTAGGAATGTAGTTTGTACTAGTCTCATTCTGGCTTCTAACGTGAGTAGGTGTTTAATGCAATAGAATAAACCAAATTGCTGTCTTAGTTTCTTCGAGGTTTCATTTAAGTGGCACAGAAAGTTGAACTTGTTATCCAGCTAGAACCCTAAGAACCTGAAGTAAGGTAGTATAGTTATGTAAGAACTTATTGTAATGGCGATTTTCGAGAGGATCTCTTCAGCAGGTCCTGCTTTCCCTCCCACCTTCCCCCTCTTGTTCTTTCCTTGATTCGTCTGGCTTTTCCTTCCTTAGGAGGGCAGCCTTCTGCTTCTCTTTTTTTTTTTTTTAGTTACCTCGGCTGCCTCCTCGGTTCCCTTAGCTGGTTCCGCCTTTGGTCTCTGGTGGGAGAACTGTAGAGGCTAGGGGGGGCTGTTCACTCTTATAGGGTTGGCTGACATCAGTGAGTGACGTCAGTGGTGGGTGGCCCCATCTGGTAGACTGCTAGCTAGAAAGTTTCCATGTGGTCCTAGTGCCTGGTGCCTTAGTCCTACCGTTGTGGCCTGCTGCAAGAGATCCTCTCGAAGATCTACTGTTATGGTAAGTTCTTGCGTAACTGTACTTTCAAATTTCAAGGACTGCCCACTGTAATATGGTGAGACACTGCAGAAAACGTTCCAGACCACGCCAGTTGTTCTGCTTTGTTACATGATACTGGAGACCTGTGCAAGTAAAAATATAGATTTAGTTTGATATTGTTCCCCCTTCCCCCCCAAACAACCTAGCATGCTGATTGTTGTCTTGCAGAACTGTACAATGCAGGTCGAGTAGCATGCCTCCATTTCAGCAGTGTCCCTGTTAAATCAAATAACTCTGATGTGCTCGTGGGTAGTCCGTCATACACAACCAGTACATTTATTACTGCAGATTGTAGCTCTGTCTGAATAATTAACAACATATTGTTACAAGATAGATGTCAACATTTTTAACTGAACTTTATTGCTGGAAGAGCACATCTCCACGATTCAAATAAAAAAAAAAAAATTATTCTGTTACACACAGATGGATATGGATTTTATTATCAAAATTATTTGAGCTGAAACATAAATTAAGAAAATAAACTTTTTTAATCTGAAGATGTTTTTCAGTGACAAATGAACATGTGAATGGTGAACATTTGCTAATAATATATGTACATTGAAGTTTATCTTGTATCACAACTTGAAACGCTTTTAGTAATATTATTTATGTAAAAATGTTCTTTATAAATAAGTGAAAATTAAAAAATAAACTTGTTTGAAATGTTTTTCCTAATGACAACATACAACATACAGGTAGAAATTAAGTTACAAATAAGAATTCAGTAGGTGGGAAATGCTAATGTATCCCCTGGGTGGAGCTATCCCCAGTGTTACCCCCCTGCAGCACTACCCTGGACATAGGCTGAGGGGGTTGGGTTCACTAGCCAATAACATTGTTTAAAACCTTTTCGCAGTGCCTCCACTCAGGGTGCTTTACATGGGTGAGATGGTGATGGGTATAGCCCCCTGAGATGCTACACCACCCACAAGGACCATTTACCTTCCCCAGACGTTCCCCAATACACAGTTTCCCACATTTCAACATTTTGATTTAAAGACTCTCTCTAGTAATATGCTCACACAGCATTTCAAACAACAAATAAGGTATTTATTTCGGAGGTAATAGAGGAGCTAGGTAGGGGAAACAGGAGGAGTAGAGGTTATCTTATCCTATTTACAAAATGTACAAAGTTATTTGTTTTTGCTGGTGAACCCTCCAGCTAGGTGACTAAATACTGACAGGCAGACATAAATCACATTTTACCATTTGACTTAAGACATTTAACACCCTGGCTATCTAGGTGCTGACAAATCAGATGTTAAACATAATTATTATTAATGCCCACACTGGTACCAGTCCCAGATAGAGCAGAAACCCCGCAATCTCATACCATACTAGTTAAAACAGATACCACAGTCCAAGATGTTGCAGGCCTGGTGGACGTTGCAGCTGGTCGAGGTGGCCGGCTATTGATTTGAGGGTGAGGGGTAACTTGGAAACAGATTCTGGTAAAGCTGCAGATTATTATTTACAACCACAGCAGGGATTGCCCTGCACTCTAGCAGACATGGCAGGGATTGCCTTGCACTTGCAGACTTCTGAACATTCCAGGGCAAGCTATGTGGATCTTACTTCCAGAACATTCAGCACAATGTTTGAAAGCCCCATCCAATGCAACGAGGATAATACTTTTCTCAAGCATCCCATATGCAGGTCAAACATGGTCACATCCAGTACTTTATATACCAAAAGGCATCCATCCAGAGTAACCTGACAGCGGCACTTTCATCAAGCATCCCATACTTTAGTTACAGGCAGTCACATCCAGTACATTCTATATACCAAGAACATTATTCATAAGTAGAGTCTTATCCAGTACGTCTAGACATTGTACACTTATCCCAAGCGCGCTCAGACGAAATTCTGGTCAGACACAGGTACATTCTCTTCCGGGTATCTTAAACATAATGTGCTCTAGGGCCTCCTGGCCTACGAAGTGGCAGGCGCGGATTGGCAGACAGCTCCACAGAGGCAGGACTCTTAACCCATAGCTACACAACTTGCAAACATTTATATGCTTTACTAAATCAGACATCTTGCTGCACCTGCAACTTAGCCATTTGGGCCACAGACAGGATGCATCCATTTACTTGAGCTAGGCAGTATCTTATGGGGTTAGTAGCCCAGACTGATAACTTCAATACTTCAGACTTAACAGCACTTATTTCTTAGCAGGGCTTGAGGCCCCCAAGATTACCTGCTCAGCTTCTCCCTCGCACCAGAGGGTATGAGGGTACTCACTCTGGTCCTCCACGGGTTTCGTCCTCAATCGAAGGCATCCTGAAGACTTCTTCAGTTCTCTCACCGCTGAGGTACTTGGTCAGCGCTCTCACCGCTGGATGATGTCATCTGGGCTGGTCTGGTCCGTGCTCTCACCACTGTTGGGCATCTGATCTTCGGTCTACATCTTTCCCCTGATGTGGGAGGGAGGGCTAGCCTCTGGAGGACAGTAATGGCAACCTCCAGACTTGCTGTTGCAGAAAGTGCAGTTACTGTAACTGGTAAACATTTAACTTAAGAAAATAATAACTGCCCCCTGAAGACTGAAGGGGCTTGGATTAAGTGGCCCAGGCCTGGTAGCATGGCTGGGGCCTGAGCCCCAACCCCTGTGGGGGCTCCCAGCAGGCTGGAGCCTGCCCTGGCTGCTCTCTGAATCTCCAGACAAACTGGCAACACTGTCTCTTTATAGAGCTCCTAGCTCGACTCCTGATTGGCAGCAGAGATGAGGTGATGTGTCTCCAAGTGGCTGAGGGACCTGTCAATCAGAACACTCGCGGCACAGTTGGGTTGTAGACTTGGCACCTAAAATGATGTCCCTGTAAGTCCCCATAAGCACTTGGGTGTTTACCCATGAGGTGTAGTGAATGTCCCACAAGTCCTGGCTTTCTGTTTCTGGCTTTCCAGTTGGCTGTGTTGCTGGCAATGACTGCTTAACCCACTGTCCCTTATAACAGATTAGATACAGTCCTGAACAATGTCCTGGTGCAGCCAGAAAGAAGTAATTATTTGCCCCAAATGCCCCCCAGTTCTATAGCTTAAAGGCTGTACTTGCAGCAGCTGCACAGATGAAGAATGTGGCTCCTTTACTTTTTCTGTCGCTACTGCTCCTCCTGCGGCGGCTGACACACAAGAGTCCCAAAATACTGGGATTGCCAGGGAAACCGTATTAATTTTAGATTTAAACACTTTCCCCACATGTACCGTAAATCCCCTTATGCAGCAACTACATTTAAAACCTTGGTTTCCTTTACTTTTCGGCCGAAGCCAAACATAGCTACCCTGGAGGCAGCCAGACACACTGTTATTTAATAGTCAGATGACCGGGGCCCTGCATTTGCTTTCTTGCCCTGAACCCCGGTCAAACTCTTTCAAAATGCACAGGAGCGTTTCCCCAGCAGGCTGTCCATGGTCACTGGGTCCCAATTAGCTGGAAGGGATCCCGGGACCTACGGCACAGTTCCCGAGAAGACTGCAAAACAAGTGGCTCCACATCAAAGGCACTTTGTGCGCCAACGCGACTCCCGCTGCCCTGGAGGCAGCACTTTCACAGTGGGAGATCGCGGTCAGCGTTTTAAGCCCCGAGGGACCGAATTTCAATTGGGCTGAAGGCTGGGGCACTCAGGAGGGCAAACAGAACCTTGGGAGCCAGAAAAATTAGGAGGCCAAAACAGGAGAAGCCCGAGAGACAGTGGGAGGAGAACAGAAGGAAGGGCCTTAAGTAAGCCTAAGCAGGCATTTCTTGGAACCCCTATTTGCAAGCGGGTTACACTAGGCAAATTTAAACCCAGTGTATGATTCAGATGGGACTCCTCTTATTTTTGTAGCCGGACAAGATGGCATAATCCTTCTGTTGCCATGTCCAAGTCTGCCAAAGATCCAATATACAAATCTTTGGTTCGCTGTATACCTGAAACACCTATGAAAAGACTAGTCAAAAAAATGCATCTGCATATTCTTATCTGTACTTTTTTTTTATTTTAGTCTTTGATAACCGGGTAAGGCCCACTAGGCACAAGTGCCTGTTTTTCAGGGGCAACCTGGGATCATTGGGCGGTTAAGTGACTTGCTCAGAGTCACACAGTATGCAAGTGGAGGTTGTGAGAATCAAACTCAGGTCTGGTCTGCTGGATGTATCAAGCTTGTTCACACCTTGTTCCTCTAATCTCTAGGCTATACTGCCACTTCAAAACAAATATTACACAATTAGAATGAAACACATGTATGCTGCCCACCCTTCATCAGGCTAGGAACACATATTATGTCCACCCTCCACATGACGTGAACATGATCTCCTTAGATATTTAGATATGTGTGTGTGTGTGTGTGTGTGTGTGTGTGTGTGTGTGTGTGTGTGTATATATAAGTGTATATAATATGTGTTATAGTGGCGCGGTAGCGACACTGTAGTTAGGGTTGAGTGCATACTTCTGTGTTAAAGCCACATTTTTGAACTTTAATAACTTTGGAACCGTTCAACGGATATGCTTGCATAATCTCTATGGGCAGGTCTCTTGAAGTGGAAAATTTTGTGTGAATCCATTGTGTGGTCTCTGAGATGCAGAGCATCAAAAATCCCTAAATGTTCATGGTTTTTGCTGTTTCTTTGTCCACCTGTATCTCAAAAACTGTTTCAGGTTCTGGTCTGAAATTTTCAGAGTAGAAAGCCTTTGCTTCACAGATGTGCCTTTTGAAGGTTTGGTGAACAAATATAAATCTGTTTCAAAGTTAGTAAATGTCAGTTTCCCATTATTTCCTATGGAAAAAGTTAGATGTTCTTCATGAAAATACTTTTGCAGGAGCTGTTCTATTTTTGCATGGAGGGTCACATAGTGTGGTTTGTTTTCGCAGGAGCTGGTGTATTTTTTGCAGACATGATCACATGCTGTCTCAGGGAGCCTATTGTATTTTCTCAGAGCTCTGTTGTGTTCGTCATCTTGTTTTCCAGTTAGCGAGAAACAGAAAATAAAGAAAACATATAAAAGGAATGTAATACAAAAAGAAACATCAGAACTTAGCTAAGAGGATCCGTTTAGCTACATTCTGATGTTAGTTTATTAAAATTATTATTGAGAAACTCCTTTTCTGGACACACAAATCAAGGTGCCAAAAGTTAGCGAGATCGCTTCTTGTATTCTCTGTCTCACGAGAACAGCGGGATTTTCTTGACTTGTCAGCCGCAGATGAAACTTGTGCTGTTGGTTTCACTGTCATGTGTGAGTCGCTGTTTCCCTGATGTATAGTGGCACCCTCCAGGAGTGCTCTGCGAAAATATATTCTCCCTGCGATACTGTATGACCCTATATATGTGCAAATATAGGAGGTCCTCTCTTGCCTGGTGTCTAGTGGCACACCCCCACCCCCGGATTCATATGTTATTTATTTCTGTATTAATATAATTTGAGACTGGGATGACCACTCTTGAAGTCAGATGTCCCTTCCCCTGCAGTCCCTTATCTTATTATTTTCCAACATCAGGGGGCCCAATCCCCATGTTGGCACTGAAATCCCCCCCCGCAGTAGTATGGGACACTGGGGAGCCAACTCCCAGTGTCCCAAAATATTTATTTTATTTTTAGCTCTAAAGAAAACTGTCCCGACGTCTTGTTTTTTTTTCCTGAAAAAGAAAATGGTCCCTCATTGTCCCTGCTGTCCCCTCCCCATTCTGACCCTTCCACTGAGCACCAACCACCCCACACCCCCCCCTTACCATGTACTGACGTCAGGAGGTTGTAGTCTGTCATCTTCTGTGGATGGGGACATGTCTGTACTCTTCAAAGTCGAACCGTAAACTGAAGAATCGAAGCGTAAGTGTCATAATGTATTTCAATGGCGTTTCAGGCCCAGTTAATGAAATGACAGTGTTGGCGTTCATGAGGTGTGATCACAAAAAGGCCATGATGAAAATGTTGTTAAAAAATTCTTAAAAATGACCAAGTTATGAGCGTTCGTTGAAATTGTTTCACAAGCGCATACCTTTGCTAATTTTTTATATTTTGAGTCCAAATTTTCAGCATAGCCATTTTTTCACACCACCTCATGAACAGTACAGCTGTCATTTTTCACATCCTGCCTGAAAAGTATTTTCGCAGCTGTAGCGTGAAATGGCATTTTGGCATGGATTTTAACATTTTCACTTATGGGATTTGTAAGGTGGTGTCGTAAGAAGACTATGTTCAAAATTTGGGGTCAAAAATATATGAATAAATGCCAAAGTTATGACCATTCGTTGCAATTTTGCTACACCCGCTCATAACTTTGAAAATCTTATTACCCGACCTGATGTATGTCACAGCTGTCATTTTTAAAGTCCTTTCCAAGATGTGTTTTCACAACTGTGGTGCAGAATGGCGTTGCAGTTGCACAGAATTACGTTTTGGCATGGATCTGAAAATTTTTGGTACTGGAGTACAGTACATGAGGTGGGGTAATAACATGGCTATGCTGACAGTTTGTTCACTGTTGTCCTGTAAATACAAGTGCAGGGCCTGGAGGTCCCTGTGCTTCCACACCTACATATACATGGGCATCTATGAAGGGATGGTCCCTGCGCTCCCACAGACAAATAAGGATACCATAGAATCCTAGAAATCTGATGGCAGAAAAGGACCTCTCTGGCACATTGAGTTTGCCCTTCCCCCCTCGACATCTGTGTCAAAGGACCTGCCCTCTCCCCCCCACTTGCCAACCCTTTATGTCTGTCCCATGCCCACTCTTCATCAAGTTGTGAACACTTGTATTCTGTCCACCCTCCACATAATGTGAACACGTATATCCTTACATATATATTAATTAAAACAAAAAACTTTGTTAATGCTGTAGTTAGGGTTAAGGCCACAAAAGTAGGGAAATGTGGCATTAGGGTTTCCAACCCTAACACCCCACCCCCACCCTGTACTCGCCAACAGGCGTAGGGGATGTGCCGTGGGGTCATCAGCCATAACGCTCACCCTGTTCTCCTATACTGTACCCATCTCAACTTATTTACTTATGGAATGGAATGAGTGTTAGGGCTGATGACCCCAAGGCACATCCCCGACACCTTTTGGTGTGTGCAGGGTGAGGGTGGGGTGTTAGGGTTGGAAACCCTAATGCCACATTTCCCTACTTTTGTGGCTTTAACTCTAACTAGAGCATTAACAAAGTTTTTTTTTTTTTGACAATTTGTTTCCTTACCTTTTGAGCTACTATAATCGTATTCTTATTTGCCTGTGGGCGCTCATTGCCCTCCATGCCCTGCACTCCCATCCCTCTGTAGATGTGTATATGTATGTACTGTAGCTGTGGAAGCGCAGGGCCCTATAGGACAACAGTGACCAAATTGTCGGCATAGCCATCTTATTACCCCACCTCATGTACCCGTTACAGAAAATTTTTGTATCCTTGTCAAAACGTAATTCTGTGCAACTGCAATGCCATTCCGCGCCACAGGTGTGAAAACACATTTTGGCCAGGATTTGAAAAATGACAGCTGTAACATACATGAGGAGGGGTAAATAGGAAGGCTATGTTGAAAATCTGGGATCAAAATATTTAAAATTTCCAAAGTTACGAGTGTACATAACGAAATTGCAGCAAATGGTTATAACTTTGGCATTATTGATGGTTTTGACCCCAGATTTTCAACATTACCTTCTTATAACCCCACCTCATGAACAAGATCAGAAAAAAATTGTCAATTCCTGCTCGAAAGGTGATTTCACCAACCGGCCTTTCACCTTTCAGGCAGGAGTTACATAATGATAGTCATATTGCTCATGATGTGGGGTCCTCAAAAGGCCATGTTGAAATTTTGAGGTCAAAGTCTCAAAAAATGGCTAAGTTATGCATAAAAGTTGAAACCCCCATTGAAATACACCGAACCTCATTTACCTTAGTTTCTCATATTGCAGCCGCCGGTTCCAGCAGCAAGACGTGTCTTCGTTCAGAGAGTGGGTGTTGAACCTGGGACCTGTTCAGGTGAGTGAGGGTGTGTGGGGTTGTGCGTTTAAAGGTTTAAAAAAAAAAAAAAAAAAAGAGGGCCGTTTTCTTCATTGCAGGTTTTTGTTTCAATGGGATGGTAGGGGGTGCCACTAGACACCAGGGAATATAAAATGTGCTAACGGGGAAGGTGATCTGCAGTTGGGGGGTGCCAGTATACACCAGGTAAATGGGGAACAGAAATCGGTGGGTGTGGGGGGTGCCACGGGACACCTATGTTATAAATAAATCTATGGGAATCAGAAGGTGGGGGGGGCACTAAACACCAGGGAATATATAATTTGCAAGGGGGACGGCGATTGGTGGGGTGGGGGTAAAAAATGTTGAACAGAGCTTTGTTTGTTGCTCCCATGAAATACCTGTCAGTTTGAGAATGACATATCTAGTGTCACTGATAAGCAGAGGGAAATAGTATGTGCAGAGACATTTCACTTTACGGTAAACCTGTCAGCCTATTGCCACCAAAGATGCCTTGGTATATCATGGTTCCATATCAATTTAGCAAAGTAAAACAGTGCTACAACCTTTCTAGCTGTGTTTTTGGGGGATTGAGGTGAGGATTGAACTCACAACCTTTCTTTACAGCCAACTCATGAAGCATGCACATAAAGTGTGCACATATTTCACTGAGCCCCTGACACACCTTTACAGAAGCTCAACTTCTAGTTTAATCTATTTTGCAAACTTTTGCAACTGTTCAGATGTTGATTTTCTGAGTAAATTGGGAATAAATGGATTCTCTCTATCTGCTGTGATAATATGGCTAGCTGTTCCTGATTTACTATGAAAGTCAACATCTGAACAGTTGCAAAAGTTTACTAGGTACATTAAACATTTTTCAACATGACAACTACATTTATTAGAAATTGAGCTTCTGTAAAGGAGTATCAGTGGCTCGGTGGGTTATGTGCGTTCTTCCACAGCTGGCTATAAAAATGTTTGTAGGTTTTGTCCCCACCTCAGCTTTTTTTTCCCCAAAACAACTGGAAAGGTTGTAGCTCTGTTTTACTTTACTGCACTTTTGGAGTTTTTGGAGTGCGATTGTTAAAGGCTTTCACTATAGACACACAATCATTATGTTATATTTGTAGTGCGATGGTGATGGATTAGTTTTTTTACAGATTAAAATGGAGGCCATCTTCAGCAAGAAAAACTTAGTGGATGACGCTGCAGCAGTTAATAGGTGTCTGTGTTACCACCCACTTAGTTATTCTTGATGCTGGATTTTTTAAATTATTTGTTTATGACAGTCGGCATTTGTGTTTTCAGTGAGCGAGTGGGACTGAGAATGAGTGGAATCAGAGGAAGCAGGACCAGGAGCGCAAGGAGAATAGCGTTGCGGTCAGTTCACATTTTTCTTTCCTTTTTTTTTTTGTTACAGTTGCAAAGAAAAGTCGGTTCAGTTTTCCTGTGGCAGAGCATTTAGGGAGAAGGCAGCACTGAACTGAGCAAGGAGTACACAGATTGCGAGCGGGACCAGCTGCAGCAGGGCATGGAGATCAGCAGCAAACTGAGATATACTTCTTTGAAAAAATCCTTTTTTGCTAGCCGATTTCCTTTTTCGCAATGACAAAAAAAGAATCGCCGAAAAGGAACTTAGCGAGTGGCGAAAAAGGATTTAAACAGTTAAAAAAAACTTTCAGAGGCCATGGGAGCTATAAAACAAATAGTAAGTGCAAGCTCATCAGCTCCTGATGAGCAAGATGCATGTTTGGATGTCTGTAAAAGACATCCCTGGATAGTGTTATGAAGTTTTTTCTGTGAAAAAATGGAAAACAAGATGGCGACTCAAGAAAAAGGAGTTTTTTTCTGGTGAAAAAGGATTGATCCTTCACAAAAAAGAATCCTTTTTTTGTGAGGCTGAATCCTTTGTTGAACTTTATACCTCTATCCTGGAGAGTGATCTTCCTATTGGAAATAATGGGAACTTCAGTAACTTTGCAGCGGATTAATATTTTTTCACCAAACAAATGCATGGCAGTTCTGCTACCCAAGCTGTTTATACTGTAAAAAATCACACCTTAATTCCACACCATCTGGGGCAAGGTGATGAGGAAAAAACTTCAAAATGTGGCGACTTTTAAGGTTTTTGCACTATCTGGATCTCAGAATCTGCACATCCAACTGGAACAAAACGTACCAAAAAAACCCTACCCCACAGGACAGCGCAGGCCAAATTTTGTGCAATTCCACTGATCGGTTACAAAGTTATTAAAGTGAAAAATGTGAGGTTTACTCAACCTTAAAAATGGGTACGACTGTGACTCTATAATATATCTATATCATGGTGGGCTGGATTCATGTGCTCCCTGCCTGGGGAAGGTGGGCCTGTTACCACTGTTCCCAGCCTGGAGATGTTGGGCATGTTTTCCATGCCTGCTGAGGTCAGACAGTATAAATATGTTCCCAATATGGAGAGAGTGCACTGAGTTCATGTCATTCACTGCACGGAGAATGTGTGCAGTCTGCATGTGTTTGCTGGCTTGCTGAGGGCAGGTGGGACACATATGTTCCCAGCATGGGGAGGTTGGGAAGAGTTCATGTGTTCCCTGCATTGGGGACGGTGGACAGGATATCTGTGATCCATGACTGGTAAGGATACGCAGAATACATGTGTCCCTACCCATATCACCAGGCTTGGAAGACCTGCATCTTGCCCACCCTTCACTAGACTGATAAAACTTGATAAGACCTATATCCTGCCTACCCACCTTCCCCATAACAGGGACACATATACCCTACCCACCCTCCCTATGCATGAAATATCCTAAGGAGGATAGGATGGTGCACCTAGATTGTGTGAAGAAAGCGGGGAAAGCTGTAGGAGCGCAAAGGCACAAACAGAGGAAGAATTAGAACAAATGGTGAGGATTGAGGACAAGACATTCTATAGGTACATCAGTGAGAGAAGGAAGGTCAGAGGTGGGATTGTAAGGCTCAGAGGGGATTAAGGGAACTGTGTGGAGGGAGTCCTGGAAAAGGCATCATTACTGAATAAATAACTTCTGTTCAGTTTTCACTGAAGAAGGGGAGGGACAGGGACTACAACTAGGCAACAGATGCACAGGGGGGAAGATGGTGAACACCAGTCCATTTACAGCAGGGAGAGTCCTAGAGAAACTCTCAAAACTGAGGGTGGACAAGACAATGGGACCAGACAGCATACATCCCAGGATAGTAAAGGAACTTTGGGGGGAGCTAGCAGCACCACTGGCAGCCATGTTCAGTGAGTTGCTCAATACTGGAGTGGATCTGGAGGACTGGAGGAAGGCACATATAATCCCTCTTCACAAGAGTGGAAGCAGAGAGAAGGCAGGAAACTATAGGCTTGACAGCCTCTCCTCAGTGGTGAGTAAGATTATGGAGACATTGCTTAAGGAAAGGATTGTGGATCATCTAGAATCCAGTGGAATACAGGATCTGAAGCAGCATAGATTCGCAGCAGGAAGGTCATATTGAGCAAATTTGATAGATTTTTTTTGACTTTGTGACGAGGGAGGTGGATCAGGGAGGAGCAGTGGATGTCATCTACCTTGATTTCAGAAAGGCCTTCAACACCGTTCCTCATAAAAGACTGGTACAGTAAATAAATTAGGAAGCCTGGGAATGGGCTGCAAGGTGTTACACTGGGTTAGAAACTGGTTGGGCGACAGGAAGCAGAGGGTGGTGGTAAATGGGATCCAATCCGAGGAAGGAGGGGTGACCAGTGGGGTTCCTCAGGGATCAGTCCTGGGGCCAGTCCTGTTCAAGGTCTTTATTAGTGACACTGTGGAAGGTCTAGCGGGGAAGGGAAGGTCCCTCTGTTTGCAGATGTCATGAAGATCTGCAACAGTGCCAGATGGGATGGAAAAAAAATGAGTGACTTAGAAAAGCTGGAAAAATGGTCTGAAGTGTGGCAACTGAGGTTCAATGCGAAGTACAAAATTATGCACCTGGGGTGCAGAAACCCTGCAGAGAGCTGCAGTATGCAGATGGAGTTGCTAACAGTCACCAGGGAGGAAAGGGATCTGGGGATTATCATGTCAGATGACCTAAAGGTAGCCAGGTAGTGTACTAAGCATGTAGGGAGGGACAGTGGCATGTTTGGGTGCATAAGAAGGGATATCACTAGCAGAAGGAGGGAAGTGGTGATACCACCATACAAGACACTGGTGAGGCCATATCTGGAGTATTGTGTGCAGTTCTGGAGGCTGCATCTTCGTAAGAACGTAGACCGGGTGGAGGTGGTTCAGAGAAAGGTGACTAAGATGGTACAGGGCTTGCAACAAAAGACTTATGGGAAGAGATTAAAGACAATATGTATGCACTGGAAGAGAGGAGAGGACGGGGAGATATGATAGAAACCTTCAAGTATCTTAAGGGCATAAACAAAGTACAGGTGGAAGTTATCTATCACTACAGGAGAAGTACAATAACAAGGGGGCACAATACGAGATTGGAGAGGGGCAGGATAAGGGGAAATGTGGGGAAGTTCTTTTTCACAGAAAGGGTGGTGGGTATATGGAATAGCCTACCTCAGGAGGTGCTGGGAGCGAGCAGAGTGGCAGGATTCAAACATGCATGGGATAGGCATAAGGGAACCTTAGAGGTGGGAAGGTGATGCTAAAGCTGATGACCAAGAAGGGTCAATGGCCACTGTTACAGGTAGGGTATATGGGCAGACTGGATGGGCCTAGTGGTCCTTATCTGCCGTCAACTTCTATATTTCTGTACTGCCTACCCTTCATCTGGTTGTGAATACATGTATTCTATCCACCCTCCACATGTTGTGAACACACATATCCTTACATATATTGCTTGGCAGGATTCATGTGTTTCCTGCCTGGGGAAGATGGGCCTGTTACCAGTGTTCATGGCCTGGGTAGGGTGGGCAGGATACATATATTCCATGCTTGCTGATGTCAAACATTTTTACATATGTTCTCCGCATGTTGATGGTGGACAGAGTTCATGCGTTCCCTGCATGAAGATTGTGGGCTGGATGCATATGTTCACCAGCTTGCTGAGGGCAGGCAGGATACATATGTTCCCAGCATGGGATGGGTGGAATTCATGAGTTCCCGATGTTGGGAGAGTGGGTACAATACCTGTGATCCAGGCCTGCTGAGGGCAGGCAGGATACATATATTTCCAGCATGGAAAGAGTGCACAGAGTCCATGTGTTCACTGCATGGAGAGTGTGGGCAGGATGTGTGTGTTCACTGGGCTGCTGAGGCAGGTGGGATACATATGTTCCCAGCATGGGGTGGGTGGAGTTCATGAGTTCCCGATGTTGGGAGTGTGGGTAAGATACCTGTGATCCAGGCCTGCTGAGGGCAGGCAGGTTACATATGATTCCAGCGTGGAAAGAGTGCACAGAGTCCATGTGTTCACAGCATGGAGAGTGTGGGCAGGATGCATGTGTTCACTGGTCTGCTGAAGGTAGATAGGATACATGTGTTCCCAGCATGGAGGAGGGTGGGAAGAGTTCATGTGTTCCCTGGCATTGGGGAGAGTGGGCAAGATATCTGTGATCCTGGATTGGAAAGGATATGCAGGATGCATGTGTCCCCTGCCCACACATCACGAGGCCTGGAAAACCTGTATATTGTTGTGCACCATTCACTAGGCTAAGACATGTATTTGGTCCACCCTCACCATGTTAGGGATACATACAATATTCACCATCCTTATGCATGAAACACGTGTATACTGCACACCCTTCATTGTGTTGGGAACACGTGTATTCAGTCCACCCTCCCCATGACGTGAGCAAATATCTCCATATATATATATATATATATATATATATATATTCACGTGTTCCCTGCCTGGGGAAGATGGGCTTCTACTTGTGTTCCCAGCATGGACAGAAGAGCAGGATACATGTCGTCCAGGCCTGCTGAGGTTGGAAGGGATACATATGTTCCCGGTATGTGGAAGGTGGGCAGACGCTAATTTATAAATATGTGATTTATGTGTTGATAGTGCTTCCCAGATTCTAAAGAAGCTCGGCGCAAGCACCTCATGCCTCATTATGTACCTGTGGCAAGCAGTTATCTGCCCATAACCCACACCTTGTCAAGTCTTACCACAGACAGCTGACATTTCTAAGCCAAAATAATTCCTATATTTTTTCTTGCCATTTTATAAATTGAAGTAAAATTCTGGATTTATTTATAGTAGTAATTTAGTAAGTATATTTGACAATGTAAACAAGTTAATGCTAGCTCCTCTTGTGAAACTTCATCGCCAATCCATCCGTCATGTTCAGTGAATTCATTCAGTGAAGATGATAGCATGACATATGTGTCCAAGCTACAAGACCTACAGTAAATCCTGGATGATCCATTATGCATTTCATGCCTTTAAACTTCTTAAATTCATGACTTACTGCTCTATATTACTTACACCACCTGTTCTCTGTTACTGTTGGCATATTCATGCAATTTGACAACTACACCTGAACACCCCCCCCCCCTTGTCTGGTGGACAGTATAGCCTAGAGATTAGAGTAACAAGCTGTGAATGTGTAAGGCACTTTGAGAAGATATGGGTTTGATTCCCACAACCACAACTTACATACTGTGTGAATCTCAGCAAGTCACTCGGCTACATCAGTGCTCTCGAGTTGCCTTTGAAAACAGGCAGTGGTGACTAGTGGAACTTATCCAGTTACCAAAAGAACGATTTAAAAAAAAAAAAAAAAAAAAATTCTTTATCCACCAACCCCAGCCTCTGGTCATGGTGCTCTTTCTCATTTGAAACCCCACTCCTGCACCCTTTATAACATGGTGATTAAGGGGACTGAGCAGCAAACATGTAGACCTGGGCTTAAACCCCATTTGCAACACCTGCATACTGTTTGACCCTGAGCAATGCGCTTAATTGCCTTGCACTCCCAGTTTGTATCTGGAAAACAAGCTCTGGCTTAGCGTCCTTTTCTGGATAAACCATTTTGCTTCCCTTCTTTCGTATTCTTTTGAGTTACTTTTAGGTGTCTATTCAAACAACATGAAGTCTTGCTATATTATGACAATTGCAGTATGACCGCAGGTTAGAACTGCTCCGGAGGTGAAATAGTTAACTTTCCATGCAGGCGTGGAACTTAGAGCCCGAGCTCGGTTGAAAACTCTTGTCTGTTGTGCTTCAAAGGTAAACTGTCAGATTGTTTACTCCGCCTCACTGAACAGTCGCTCCGGAGATTTCTCCTTCTGCTCGGTTCATTTTGTTGGTTTAAAAGTGTTATTTTTCGGTTTTTAGACGAAATTAAACCGCAACCGGTCAGTTCAAGCTCAGTCTGTGGTAATGTAAGTAATAGATAGGTTTTACATTAGTTTTTTCTGTGTGGAACTTGTAATTTGTTATCGGTTCGGTTTGAACTGATCAGGTTGTATTTAAATCTGCTAGCCCTTTTTTAGAGTGCGGTTCCCGGTTCTTATCGGTTCTAAAAAGAACGAATTTCATTACGGTTTTTTTCCATGACCCGTGACACGGTTGGGAACCGATAAGGGTGTTTTGCTTGGTGGATTGCCATAAATGGGCAAGTTGGTTAGGCTGGCATTATGTCTAGAAACCCAAAAGAAAAACCGGACCCACTAGGTTTCAACACTGTAGTGTTTGTGGGAAGCTTTGCTAAGGCTGACCCACACGCCATGTCTATTGTCTGGAGTTTGACCACCTCAATTCAGACTGCCAGATTTGTCACAATTTCCTGCTGCCACCATAGATAAGAGTTGGTAGGCTCAGGAAAGGGAGGCCAAAAAGTCCGCTGACCGGATGGCCAGCCCGATTAGGTACCAACCGAACCAGAGGAGTGCCCTCTGACCAGGCGATACTTCCTTGGGCACAAGCGAAGAGCCGGTTCTGAGAGCGGTTCCATCAAAAGGGCTAGAAAGTCAGCTAGTTTAGAGCCAAAGTTCTCTCCCCAACTGCTGAGGAAATAGCTAAAGCAAATAAAATTGTCAGTCTCTCTCTCTCGGTTCCGACCGAACCGACACACCTTCTAGTAAGCGTTCAGATCGGCCGGTTCCACCGGTTCAAGATTATGATTTTGAGGATTTTTATGAACCGGGGGAGGGGGAAGAGGAATATGAGGAGAGTGAATATGGTTTTGAAGATCTGGATGTGCCCATTGATCCAGACATCTCTCCACATAGACCCCTAGGGGTTTCTCCTCCAAGACTTTGAGTCCCCTTCTCATTTCATGTTTTATAAAAAAGTTGCTGAAACTCTCCAGCTCCCTGTTGATTAAGCTGTTGATGACCAGGAGGAGCCAGACTATGTAGAAATGATGGATATTCCAGAGTCTAGGAGACTGTCTATTCCTTTGCATAAATATTTTTGGAAACAGTAAAAGTTTTAAAAACTCCTCACACTATATCTCCTGTGGATAAAAGGATGGACAAGAGGTATACCTTATCTGGCTCCGACACTGATTTCCTCACTCAGCAATGCAGCCATGTGGGGTAGTGCAGGCTGCAGCCTGTGACAAAGCTAATATTCCCTAGCTTCACCCCCCTGAGAAGGACTCCAGGAAGATTGATGCTATGGCAAAGAGCGGTACATGGCAGCATCTTTGGGGCTCAGACAAGCAAATTATATGGCTTATGCTGCTAGGTACCAGAAATCCAGATGGGTTACTGTGCTGGCCCTAGCAAAACAGGTCCTGACCAGCTTGCCAGGAGCTGGAACAGGTGGCTATGGATGGTACTGAGGCATCCAAGGTGCAATTTCATGCTGCAGTGGACTCTAATGATGTTTCATCAAGAGTCATGGCTACATCTGTGACACTTCGCAGGATGGCTTGGCTCAGATGTACTACCCTGTCTCAGGACACCCAGTCCAAGGCCATGGATTTTCCTGTTGTGAGAAATTCTCTGTTTGGGGAGCAAACAGGGAATTACATGAAGAAAATGGATGGATATAGGACCACCTATAGGAATGCACAGGCCAAGGAAAGGCAGGCCACTCCTCAAAAGCAGCTTCTTAGAGGCAGGGGCAGGCCTTTTTATAGGCCTTTTTACCAAGCCCAAGCTTCCTCCTCCTCCGCCTATGCTCAGAGGGGGTTCTTTAGAGGAAGAGGCAGATGGGGTACAAGCAGGTCTGCTTCCACCCCTCGGCCCAAAGCCCCTGCCAAACAGGCACCCTGATGGAATTGCCAGGGGCGATTCTCCTCTACCTGTAGGGGGCAGGCTGGCTTACTTTGTCCAGGACTGGAAGTCTTTAACATCAGACAAGTGGGTCCTGGAAGTAGTAAGCCAGGGACTGGTTCTCAGTTTCAAAAAATTTCCAAAGCTGAGAACCAGATCTTTTCCACCTGCAACTCCATCAGAGGCTCTTGCCTTAGAGGCAGAGGTCTCTACCCTCCTGGCTCTCAGAGCTGTGGAAAGGGTTCCTCCCCTACACCAGGGCAAAGGTTTGTACTCCAGGTACTTCCTTACCCCAAAAAAAGACAGGAGAATGGCGGCCCATCCTGGATCTCAGATATTTAAACAAGCACCTTTTAAAGCCAAAGTTCAAAATGGTGACTCTGGGGAATTATCCTACCCTCTCTAAGGCCAGGGGACTGGCTAGCTTCCCTGGACCTCAAGGATGCCTACTTCCATATTCCCATCAGAGCTCCCCATCGAAAGTACCTCGGGTTCGAGCTGCCCTCAGGCCACTACCAGTTCAGAGCAATGCCCTTCGGCCTCACTTCTGCCCCAAGGGTATTTACCAAATGTCTGGCAGTAGCAGTTGCCTAACTAAGAAGGCAAAGGATTGCCATCTTTCCTTACCTGGATGATTGGCTCATAGTAGGCCAGTCCCCAGACCAAGTCAAATTACATCTCCAGGTAGTGCAGCAACTGCTTACCTCTCTAGGTTTCCTTCTGAACCTCTCAGTCAGTTCTGGAGCCTGTCCAGCTTCTTACCTTCATAGGTGCAGAGCTGAACACACAGGAAGCCAGGGCTTTCCTTCCCCTAGACAGGGCAAAGACCCTGGTCCCCTGGCCTCCTCATTTATCCTGCAGGTCTCCCGGCCAGCAAGGCACTTTCTGCAGCTCCTAGGGCACATGGCTGCTTCCACAGCGGTTGTGCAGGGAGCAAGATTTCAGATGAGGGACATCCAGTTCCATTTGAGAGCCTTTTGGTCTCAAAGAAGGATCCTCTTACCAAGTTGATCAGTAACTCAGACCCTGATCCAAGCCCTACAGTGGTGGCAGGATCAGACCAACCCTGAGACAAGGGGTTCCTTTTGTCACTCAATCTCATTCTCTAATCCTTACTACAGATGCGTCCCTCTTGGGCTGGGGCGCTCACATGGGCAACCTCACCACCCAGGGTCTGTGGTCTCCCCAGGAATCCCTGCTCACATCAACCTGTTGGAGCTCAGAGCAGTTTTCCTAGCACTTCAGGTTTTTCCAAATCTGTTCAGATCAAGTATTCAGGTCAGAACAGACAACACCACTACAATGTGGTACATCAACAAGCAAGGGGCACTCGGTCTACGGCCTTGTGCACTGAAGCGATGAGATTGTGGTCTCTGGCCTACTCCCTGAACATCTCTCTTACGGCAGTTCACCTCCCAGGCAAGGACAATGTCCTGGCAGATGCTCTCAGCAGGATTTCCCAGGGCCACCACAAATGGTCACTGGATCCCCTGGTCTTGGGAGTAGTATTTGCCAGATGGGGCACCCCACAGGTAGATCTTTTTACAGCCCCAGACAATCACAAACTTCCTCTTTTTTGCTGCAGGCCCCCAGTATTGGGCTCTCTCCGCTGGATGCCTTAGCCCTCAATTGGGAGGGAAGTTTCTCTATGCCTTCCCCCTTTCCTCTCCTGTTCAAAGTGCTAGTCAAATCAGATCCCAATCCTGCAAGGTCATTCTGATAGCTCAGTTGGGCCAGACAGCCCTGGTATCCCTCCTGCTGTCCTTAGCAGTCCATCCTCCCTGTGCCTTCCCAAGAATCACAATCTGTTAACCTGTGCCCAGGGAAGGATCTGGTACCTGAATCTCAAATCTCTCAATCTCAAGGCTTGGTTCTTGAAGAGTTAGAGTTTGCTGATTTACACTTTTCCCAAGGTGTAATGGAAATATTGAAGGCCTAAAGGAAGTCTTCCACCAGGGCTACTTACAATTCCAAATGGAAAAGGTTTTCCATATGGTGCTCGGAAAAGCATATTTCCCTAGTCTCTGCTGATCTACCCACAGTCCTGGATTATATGGTCCACCTGAATTCTTTGGGGCATTTGGCAGCTGTGTCTGCTTTTATTTCAGCAGGTAAATCCTCTTCTCTTTCAGCTCATCTTGTATTTTCCAAGTTTTTTAAGGGGTTGTTGCACACCAACCCTCCATTCAGAGATCCTGCCCCTGCTGGGATCTTAATGTTTGCATTGCTCAGCTTATGTAACCCCCTTTCGAGCCCTTGTCTTCAGCTGAGCTCAAGTACTTGACTTGGAGAACTGTGTTTCTGGTAGCCATCACCTCTGCCAGATGCATAAAGTGAATTACAAGCGTTGTCAGTGGAGCAGGAGTTGATCTCTTTCCACAGAGATAAGGTGGTCCTTGGACTAACAGAAAGTTCCTGCCTAAGGTGGTTTCAGATTTCCACCTTAATCAATCTATTTCTCTTCCAGTGTACTTCACTGACCACTCCTCCTCTGGGGAGAGAGGCTGCACAACCTAGATGTGAAGAGAGCCCTTGGTTACTACATAGGCGTACCAGGGTCATAGGTTTGACTCCTCTCAACTGTTCCTTACCTATGGCGAAGTTGGGAAGGAAGCCAGCCACTAAAGATCCATTGCCAGGTGGATTGTCTCTTGTATCAATTCTGCCATGAGAAGTTGGGTAAAGTTCCTCCCTCTGGCCTGAGGGCTCGCTCTACCAGAGGTACAGCTGCTTCTCTGGCTGCTGCCAGAGACATTCCTATTCTAGAAATATGTCAAGCAGCTACCTGGAAAACAGTTCACACTTTTATCAAGCATTACTCCTTGGACATCCAGGCTAGGAGTGATGCTCGAGTTTGGCACAGCCGTGCTTCAGAGCCTATTTCCTATGTCCCTCCTCCATGGGGGTACTGCTGTGTAGTCTGCAATTGTCATAATATAGCAAGACTTCATGTTGTTTGAAGAAAAAATTACTCACCTTAGTAATGTTGTTTCTGCTAATGGAGTCTTGCTATATTATGACCTCCCTCACGGCCTGCCCCTCTCAGAACCTCTGTTTTGGGATGTGGGTGGGCAGTACAGGGTTGGCACTTTTTTGATGCCCACCTTGTTGTTTTTACCTATTTTGTGGGGTGAATTGGTGTTGTGTTTTTGCATTTTTGGGGTCTCCTGACTTGAGTCTTTGTTTTAGACCAAAAAATGAGTGTTTGTGTTAGTAGCCAGTTGGCTAGTGTGGTTTAAGCTTCCACACAGAACCTTGTAGTGAGTTTTAGCTCAGTAAAGATCTGACAGTTTACCTTTGAAGCACAACAGACAGAGTTTTCAACCGAGCTCGCACTCTTAAGTTCCATGCCTGCATGGAAAGTTAACTATTTCACCTCCGAAGCAGTTCTAACCTGCGGTCATACTGCAATTGTCATAATATAGCAAGACTCCATTAGAAGAAACAACATTACTAAGGTGAGTAATTTTTTCATGTGTCCTATCTTGCTATCCTCTCTTTCTGGGTGTACATGTTGAGATTCCTCACTTTCTCCTCTTAGGGATTTTGGTGTAACCCCTGTGCCATTTTATTTGCCCTCCTCTTGACTGTCCCCACCCCGTCCATGTCATTTCTAAACTATTTTATTAAGACAAAACAGCAATATACAGTTATACTTCCTACCAGGAATACAATATTAAGGGTGTGGAGCCATCCAATGGAAAAAAATAAAACAGCCTCAATGGTCTGTTATAAGGGGCTGGGGGTAGTCCAAAAGTAGTCATTACAATAGTCCCAAACATAGCTGTACCTTGCCATAGTGAGGCGATCCTACAACAGTAAGTCATACCAACAATATTTTATAATCAGCCCAAAAGCTGATATGATCCCTTTTCATATATAATTATTCATTAATGGTAGCACTACACCACCCCCCTGCAAGACGATTAGACTCCCGCTTTATGGAAATGTGCTAAAACAACATACTCAATTTCAAATTGAAAGAAGAAAAAAAACCCTGCCGTAACAATGCGGTAACTTCATTATGAGGAATTGAGCTGACAGATTTAGTAAGCTTACCATATTTGTAACTGATTCCCTGCAAGCGGGTACATGAGAGATAGAATAGATAATATGCTTTAATCTGATAACTCTATCACATACATTTAGTCCACTCATGTAGTCCACTCAAACTTCAGATGTCCTCTGAATTACATGGGCCAGGTACCTCAAGGTTTTGCACCATGAACAAGACCAAAGGGCAAACAGCAAAGTGAAAAGAGACTGAGGAAAGACCTTACTTTCCTTTTTCAGGGATCTCCCTCTGAATCCTCTTTGTCCAGTATTCGAGCCACTGCAAACTCCCTCTTGAGTGCGTCAAACTTCTTTGCAGCCTCGTGTGGATCTGTGTATTGAAATGTATGTCCACCATGATGTATACAGAGGTTGGGTGGCATGAAAAGGGAATGTACGATTCCCAGACTATGTAGACGGTCCTGGACCGCATCAAACTTCTTTCTCCGGGAATGTGTAGCGAAAGACAAGTCCGGGAACTGATGTAGAGTTTTCCCCTCATAGCTGAATCTCTTGCTGCTTATAGTAGGAAATCCCATACAGTCACTGTGGTAGTGACTATCCAGATCATTTCAAGCAGGTCCGCTTGGATGGGAGCAGCACGTGGGGAGATCCTGTAGGCCTGGACTCACAGGGGAGCCATCTCCGAGCCACTATCCACTCCCAAAGCTCCAGGTAACCAATTTTTTATGAAGACTGTCAGATCAGGGCCCTAACTAGATGAAGGTTTACCGCCCTCTGAGTATTTTCAAGGACTTCCAAACGGTATCTGAGCTGGTTATTTTCTTGAACAAGCTTGCTTGTAGCATTAAGGGCTTTCACAGCTTGCACTTCCGCTGAGTTAGCAGTCTTGGTCACTGCTTCAATTTTTATATCTTGCTCTCCCAGGTACCGTAAAATCTCCTTCACTTTACCATCAATTGTCCACATGGATCGTGTCAATTAATGCCATGATGACTCAACTGACTCTGGGGTCTCCTGCGACACAGGAGGGGCCTGTTTCTCTGCTGGTGGCTGATTTTCCATTCCTCCCGAGCCGCCTTTATGTGTCAGACCCATTGCTGAAATTGGTCTTGATCGATTCCTCTCAGTGTAAGGTATAAATTACTGTAACTCAGGAATCCTTAAAGTGAAAAAAATTGAGTACTTTATGTTTGGAAGTCTAATATCTGCAGAGGCGAGACGAAGCATGTCTTCTTAATCGGTGTGCTTAACAGTGCCCCCATCCATGTCATTTCTGAGTTGCGACCTCTAGGACTGGACACATTCTAATGGTAAAGGCAGTGACAGAAAAAAATATGCAATTATTAAATGTGTTTTTTTTAAGACTTTCAGAGCTTAATATATGGTTGATACTGTGAACTGATAAGTTAAAGGAGCTCTGCATTGAACCAGGAAATCTTTATCCACAGTAGAAGCTGAATTTTAAATATGAGTTTCAGTTCTATAAATGTTCGACCTCAGCAGGTTGTTCAGTTACCCTAGTTGACGTTTCTGATTTATACACAGGTGATAAATACAATTTTTTGAACTGTATGATGTAGTTTGTGCACCTTGCTCAGCTCTTCCATTGTTAGCACAATGCAGCCATGCTGTGTTATAGAATTTAGTGGTTGAGAGCACATAAACAACATGGATAGATTACTATAATGGTACTTCCCACCAGTGTGAGAATCACAACCACTGAGGTTACTGATGTGTCATTATAAATGGAACAATAACAGAATTGAAACCACTATTTAAAAACAGCTTCTAATGGTTAAAATAATTTTCTGGTTCAGAGCACGTCTCCTTTGAGGGACCCAGTACAGCCAAGTCTCACCAGATGTGCTAGGAATGTCTACATAACATCTGCTGGGATGGATGAGTGATGGTGCACAACAAAAGAGGCAGCTTGGGGACTAGAGATGCCTAGTTCAGAAAAGATATGAGAGCAGCAAGAGAATGAACGGCACCATCCACCAGTAGTATAACGCAAAAAGATGGATTTATTTATTCACATTTCAACAGCAAAGATCCATAGTGCCACATAGCAACAAACACCAACTCACACAAAGGCCCGACCAGTTTCACACATGTGCGTTTCATCAGGGACGACCTTCCAAGTTCACATACCACATTAAATAGAATAGTTCCTAAAGCGAACACACACCAATAACATACTGTGAAAATGGAAAGGAGGGTAAAAAAACAAGCTATGCTATATGATAAATATTATGTCATGTTAGTATCAGCAATAAATTTAACCTGATATCACTACCATAAGCTGCCTGATTAACTCATTCTATCTGATGCCTCCATTTTGGGTCAGGTTAAGCAATGGATGGTTCTGACGCCATATGGCGCTAATGGGTATAATGTGAAAGTGCTAATAATTCCAGTTAGAACAATGAATAATTCCTATCAAATTGCTGTAACAATACATGCAGATTAATATGCTCGGTGTTCAAGGAAAAGGGCAATAGCAAAAAGACCTACTCCATCATGTCAAGTTGTTCCACCTTGGACTTGCATCTCAGGAATAACTGACTATGCAAGTGGAGCTAAAAGAGATAGAAAATAATTAATTTAGCGACCCAATTATGAAGTGCAAAATACATAGAGCAATTATATTCAAAAGAGCAGTACAGCATTTCTAAATTGCATAAAAAAATCAGTTCATCTCATAGAGAACTAATGGCGACCCAAGACTAAATAAAAAAGAAAATGGAGGAGGAGAGGGAGAGATGGGGGGAGGGAGAGCAGGAAGAAGGGAAATGAAAAACATAAATAAGAGATGAGGGCAAAAAATTATTGGCAATAACAATAGATAGGAATTGAAATTATTTTCTTCTTAGAAATGGGGATATCAAAACTGTCATTTAGGCCTGGGGCTTTCATTGCACCCAATTGGTAAATCCAAAAGACTTCTCTGTAGAGTAGTTTATTTTCAGGTCTCCACCCTAAGGTCCCATGGTCACCCTTTCAATACCACAAAAACTGAACTTATGCTCCGTATTGGATCAGCTCTGTACAATATGTTTACAAAGGGCATTGTTTTCATTACCACATCTGATATCATTGAGGTGCTCCCCTATTCTTTGTTTAAGCATAGCGGTTGTTTTCCCCACATAGAACGCCTGACAGCTGAATGTTGCTAAGTATACCACTCCTGTGCTGGAACAAATAATGAACTGTCTGATTTCAAATACTTTATTCACATTAGCAGATGTAATATTCACTTTTTTCAAAGTTACAGTGCAGAGTTTACAATGGCCACATTGAAAACAACCTTTCACTTGTGGTGAGTAGTTATTGTTTGTTGGTTCTGTTAACAGACTGCAATGAGTGCACCAAGTGAGCAGACATATTTCTACCCCTCTTAATATAGTATGTGGCAGAGTGGATGCCTCTTTTTCAAGTGCTGGCTCAGTTGTTAAAATATACCAGTTCTTGTGGATAATATCCTTTACTTTTAAAGAATTTGGACCAAAGGTGGTAATGAAATTAATTGTCTCACTATTCTCAATTTGCCTTTCTCTGTACTGAAGCAGAGCTGAGTGCAGCATATCATGTACCACCATAGTTGCCTCCTGTATTATTTGTTGGCCATAACCTCTGTCTAGGAGTCTAATGATCATCTCCGCAATGCATGTATGAAAATCAGAATTTAATATGCATAACTGTGATCTCAGGATGTATCTGATGGTGTGGTGGGGGTGGCAGCTGGAAGCATGCACGATAGTATTATGGGTTGTCTCTTTTCTAAACGGGTCCATTTGCACACAGCCATCTTCCAATTTAGTTCTACAAAAATCCAGAAAATTAATCTTTAAGCTCAAATTTGACTTGTGCAAATATTCCACAAATAGATCAAGTTCCATTACTGATCCCCACCACTCCATCAGTACATCATCAATGTGACATCTCCAGAGGTCAGTACACTGAAAAAAATGGGTTGATTGTCTGATTGTAAATTACCTCCCTCTCCCAGTGTCCCAAGTAAGGGTTTGCATAATTGAGGACAAAGGTGGCCCACATTGCTGTGCCGTTAACGTGGTGGTAATAGCTCTCATGAAAACCAAACATATTACATTTCAAGATAAATTCTGATAATTGCATCAGAAAATCCTTTTGGCCTACACCCAGAACTGCTGCGTTATCCAACCATGCATGTAAAGCCCGTAATCCATCATCATGATGTATATTAGTATATAATGACTCAATGTCCATAGAGACAAGGAGCCATTCCTGTTCCATTTGGATGTCCCTTAGGAGATGCAACACTTCAGTGGCTTTCTTGATAAAGGATGGCAAATCCTTCACTATATCCCTAATGTGGGCATCTACATATTGCGAAAGATGCTCCATTAAGGAGCCAGTGCCTGCTACAGTTGGTCTTCCTGGGGAATATTCCAAACGTTTGTGGATTTTAGGGAGTACTTACGTTGTGGCTTGCACTGGGTAGGCTATCTTAAGGAATTCAAGGGTACTTTGTGATATCCCTTCATCACATGCTTGATCCAAGAAAACATCAAAGTTACGTTTACAATCCATGGAGGGATCTTGTGGTAAGGGTCTGTAAAAGGCTTCATTGGTAAGTTGTCCCTGAACTTCCCGTATGTAACAACACTTTTAAGGACCATGATTACAACCCCTCCCCCCCCAGGTTTGATTGTAATTTCCTGCTTCTGTTCAAGTTCCTTCAGGGCAGCTCATTCTTCATTAGAAATGTTACAGAAGGTGTTCATACCTTCATCTGTTCTTTCAGGTAAGGCCTGTATCTCATTTAGGCAGGCACGTTCGAAAACCTGTACAGTCATATTCGTGGGGGGGGGGGTTAAGGTGGACTGAAGTTTGAACGTTTTTAAACCAGTGTCTATACTCTTATTTATTACATTACTTTCATTGCAGTTCTCAGGATTTGGTCCACTCGGGAGACGCATGTTGAGTCTATTACAGAATACTTTAGTTTTTTGTTGCTTTTTTAATGTCCAAGACCATCTCAAACTTGCTTTTTTGCAATGTAGAAATAAAGCAGAGTCTGTTATTAAGAATAGATAGCTGCTGTAACATCAGTGGTACTTTAGACAAGTTCACTACATTCACTTGGTTGTCTCCTTTTGTCTCAGCTCCTTGTGAGGCATCTGAGATGATACTTTTTCTGCGTCTTTTCCTGCCCCCCTCCTTTTTCTTCGTTGAACCTGACTGTTCTGTCCGATCTGTGTGGCGGGCCGCTCTGTCCCGAGGTCTCTCCTTCTAAAAAAGGATGTTCTTCTGTTACCAAGTCGAATTTTAATGTAGAGAGAAAGCTTGTGTTCTGCTTTTTCAAAATGTATTTCTTTTTTTGTCTTCTGTTGCGGTTTGCGTTGTAATTCTTCTTCTTATCAGAGCCTTTCTAGGTGAAAACACGATTGTTGATGTAGTCTTGTCTATTCCTTTCGAATTTGTGTAATTTCACCACTCTTAATTTGTCATCCTGCTTTTTAATTGAAGCTTTCAGCATCTCTTTAAAGGTGGTAAACTCTGGATCGTTATGAAAGGTGAAAAATTCCGATTCCTTCTCCTTGAGAAGTGGTTCCACTGATTCCTGCTGCTTTTTGTAATCTCTGATTATGCACACCAGAAAGAGCATAGATGCCACTTGCATCTGCTTAGTCCAGTCTTGCATAAAGTCATCATGGTCCAGACCATAGCCAGGCCATTTTTAATCATGTAATCCATGGGTTCCTTTGCACTTTCACATAAGCCTCCAAGCTCGTGGTGTTCCAGTAAATACATCTTGCACATAATGCAAACTTCTCAAGTTCCAAAAAGACTGTATTAATATTTGTCACCATGCTGCTTGCAGCTGCAGCCCCCATCGCTGTGTTTGCTGGTGTTGCTAGGTCTGCATCCAGGTTAACACTTAGGAATGGGTTTGAATCACCAGTGCCCGAAAACATAGCACACGTAAATGAATTGGTGCTGTCACCTATATGCAAGTCCTCTGTTTTGGGGGAACATAACAGCAAGTAAACTGTTTGAGCCAATTACAGTCATGAAAAAGCAAAAAACCCACTGTTCACAGAAACCAGTGTAGTCCCTAGCCCAGCCCAGCCCAGTGCAAACGAACAGCGCATAGCAAAAGAGGCAGCTCAGGGACTAGTTATGCCTAGCTTAAAAAGATATGAGAGCATCAAGAGAATGAATAGCACCATCAACCAGTAGTATACTGCAAAAAGATGGATTTATTTACTCACATTTCAACAGCAAAGATCCATAGTGCCACATAGCAACAAACACCAGTTCACACAAAAGACCAACCGGTTTCATGCGTGCGCGCTTCGTCAGGGACAGCCTTCAAGTTCACAAACCACATTGAATAATTCTTATAGTGACCACACACCAATACATATTATAAAATGGCAAGAAAAAATCCACTGACCTGATTGGCCAGCAGTGTCCAGAAGGCGTGAGGATAATACAGCACAACATCACGGATCATTTTCCGGCAACCTCACAGAGCCTATGAAAAAAAAAAAGAAATCAGTACGCCTCTGGAAAGCTGTCAAAACCTTTACCTCAGAACAGCTGTGAAGAAAATAACAAAATGTCACAAGTACCAGAAGTGAATTTTGACATCTGCAACATTGCAGACCTAACTGCAGTATTTGAAACAGAAAAACAGCCAAGTACAATTCCAGGAAAATGAAAAGAAAAAAAAAGACACCTAGACATAGCACCTCGAGACCTGGACCAACTTGAAACAGAAAGAAATGAGCCCACAACAAAATGAGCAACTTCCTGGGCTATGAATATATTCCTGGACTGGATCAGTGAGAAAAAAATACAAATCAACTTCCAACAGATATCACCATCTGACTTAAATAATACCCTTCGCTATTTCTACGGTTCAGTCAGAACAACAACAGGACAACCATACAGTATCAGCAGCTATGTAGGTCTTCGTGCTGGCATAAACCGGTATCTAAATGAACCACCAGTAAGCAGAAACATTAATCTTATGTCTGATCCGATTTCCAGTCCTCCAATATACGTATTTATTGCCAACATCAAAATCTCCGTCCGAGAAGGAAAGAAGACCGCGAAGCATCACCACCGCCATACCACTCACCCATCTTGAGCAGCTGAGAAACTCCAGCGCGCTGTCCACAGAAACACCAGAAGGCCTAGTCCGTCGCGTATGGCTAGAAATTCAAATTCATTTCGCAAGGCGCGGTTGTGAAGGTCAGTGCAAACTAAAGTCAGATTCATTTCAATTATGCACGGACTCCAGTGGGCACAAGTACTTGACAATGACTTTCAACGAAAAAACTAAAAATCACGGAAAAATAATGGAACGAGGCAGAGACAACTTACGCGGCTGCATGTTTGCCCTCCCAGGACATCCGCATTGCCCAGTAGCAGCCTTCACAAAATACCTAACTAAAATCCCTGTAAGTGCTCCCTGTCTCTACCTCCATCCTAGAAAAAAACCAAGCAAACCATGGTCCAAAGAAAATACATGGTTCACATTAGAACCCATGGGAATTAATTATTTAGCAACAATGCTTCCCAAAATATGTAAAGCAGCATCACTGCCACAAACCTACACTAACCACAGTCTCCGCTCTACTGCAATTCAAATTTTATCCGATGCTGGACTCCAAGCCCGACAGATAATGGCAGTAACAGGACACTGAGCTGAGACATCTCTCCGAAGTTACTGGAGCCCTTCACTTGAAAACAGAAACACTTGGAGCAACCTCCTCTCCGGCACCACAAAAACAGCAGAACAAGCGCATACTTCATCAGATATTTCCCCAGCACCGATCACCACAAAACTCCTCTTGAAATTACTGAAGCCTACACTCACCATTGCCAAGTCCACATAAAAACTGCACCTGGAATCCTACAGCAAGCACCGCAGCACAGATCCGAACCCGAAGCTACAGGAAATGATGCAACCAGTCTAACCTTGACGATAACCCAACCACCATCGACATACACCATGACCCCACTTTCCTCAAACCAATCCCTAAATACCCAAACGATCATCACGGGAAACTCGATGTGCGTTTTCCACGTGTGCAACAAATAAAATAAACCAACCAAGAGCATCACGATTATTTCAAAAAGCAAGCGCTCAAAACACAATGTTAAATGAACTAACTTCCTCTCTGATCTTCTTCACTTCAAGCTCAAACTGTTACAGCAAATGTATTTTCGTTAAAGTAATATTTATTCCTAAACAGCAACCTTAAACATATATTTATACTGTTGAATTTATAAACGTTTAAACATATACTTATACTATTGTATTTATTTACAAACTGCATGGTGTTATTTATTCCCATAGCATTATTTTAAAAGTATACAATTCTGTTGTCACTGTTTAAATGTTATAAATATTAAAACTTTTAACCACAGAAACATGTCTCGGACTACTTTATTGAGTGGAAGTATGCATCTCATTTTCAATACCTAAAAACAAAAGTAAAACAAAAGCTACATTTTTTTTTTTTACAATAAACCATTTTATAATAGCAATAATGCACTCGGGGTGTGTGTTGTGCTGGGATAACGTCACGCCTTGCTGAGTACTTTTCGCGCCCTCTTGCCCAACCGTGCAAGGCGTGGCGTTATCAACATACTACACACCCCGTCGATTATTGCTAATTATGAAAATGGAAAGAAGGGTAAAAAAACAAGCTATACTATATGATAAATATTGTGTCATATTGGTATCACAATAAATTTAACCTGAAATCACTACCATAAGCTGCCTGATTAATAAAAGTGCTAACAGTTCTAATTAGGACAATGAATAATTCCTATCAAATTGCTGTAATAATACATGAAGATTAATATATTCAATGTTAGAGGGAAAGGGCAGTAGCAAAAACACTTGCTTCTGCTCCATCATGTCAAGTTGTTCCACCTTGGACTCTGCATCTCAGGAATAATAGACTATGCAAGTGGAGCTAAAAGAAAAAGAAAATAATTTTATTTAGTGACCCAATTATGAAGTGCAAAATACATAGATTCAAAAGAGCAGTAGAGCATTTTTAAATTGCATAAAAAAATCAATTAAACTCATAGAGAACTAATGACATCCCAAGACTAAATAAAATTAAAAAATGGTGGCGGTGTGGGGGAGTAGGGAGGGAGGAAAGGGCAGGGAAGAAGGAAACAAAAAAATTAGAGACAGGCAATAAATTAATGGCAATAACAATAGATAGGAATTGGAATTAATTTTAGAAATGGGGAGATATCAGAACTGTCATTTAGGCTTGGGGCTTTCTGTGCACCCAATTGGTAAATCCAAAAGGCTTCTCTGCAGAGTAATTTATTTTCTAGGTCCCCACCCCTAGGTCCCATGGTCACCCTCTTAATACCATAAAAACTGAACTTGTGCCCTGAGGTTACTAATATGCCATTATAAATGCAGCAATAACAGAACAGAAACCACTGTTTAAAAACAGCTTCTAATGGTTAAACAATTTTCTGGTTCAGAGTACTTCTCCTTTTAAGGACCCAATACAACCAAGTCTCAGCAGATGTGCTAGGAATGTTACTCAACTTCATAGCCATCTGTTACATAACAGCTGCTGGGATGGATGGTGGAACCTTAGACAACAGACAGCAGAGGCAAAGTTAGAGTACTCCAGAGACACCATGTTCAGTGGCAACATGTTCTCAGCAGTTCTCATTAGATCTGCTAGAAAGATGACAGGACCGCAGAGGTACCATTGTCCTGGCAGATCTGATGGGAAAGTCAAGGGCACCCAAATACCATTGTCCCAGTAGACCAAAGATAGTATAAGTAATAAATCTACAGCATAATCTATTCCTTCATGGATCTAATAACATGTTTTTTCACAGAGAGAGTGGTGGATGCGTGGAACAGCCTTCCTGAGGAGGTTGTGGGGTCTAAAACTGTGGGAGAATTCAAGAATGCATGGAACAGACATAAGGCAATTTTTGTGGGGGGGGGGGTAGAAAGAAATATGCTGTTGGTTAAATAGGATCTGCAGCTTATCCTCTAGGTAGGGAAATGGGCAGACTAGGTGGGCCAAGCGGTCCTTATCTGCCATCAGAGTCTATGTTTCTATGTGAGTATCACATTCCCATTATAACAACCAGCTCGCCAACTAACTTAGTAAGCCTGATAGGCACATGATCCGTTGCTTGTCTAGTAAATGTGGCATCACATTACATTATCTGTCAACTAGCAGGTTTATGAGACATTTAGTCGCATTGTCTTCTAACGCATGTTACATTCATCTGACTGCCACATCAGAAGAGTCATGAGTGTGTGTAACACAGAATGAACACTCCTACTTCATCCTACATATGCATGCCAAATAATTGCTTGCCAGTCCCTCAGTTAATGTTGTGAACACCACTGATTGTAACTTCTCCAATCAATGCTTGTACTCCAGAGTTGCCACTTAAAACAGGCATGTCTGCCTATTGGGGCGTACACATGGTTACCAAAGAATAACAATAGTAATTTATTCATTCAACACACATCCCAATTAAAAGAAAAAAAAAAGACACAAGGGATTGTTGATCAATACTGTTACTATGGGGATGGCTGTATAACATAGAGGTGAAGATCTTTGCATGAATTGGTACTTCCAGAAGACCTGGGTTTGATTCCTCACAATCACCACATGAATACTGTGTGACCCTGAGGTAGTCAATTAACCACATGGTGCAGTCAGGTCACCACATGTGCCTAGTGGATCTTACCCAGGTAACGAAAAGAATAGAATAGAAAAATAAACTATTGCGTAACATTGTGTCAAGATACATCCGAACCCCCCCTCCCCAATACCCATCTCACCCAAATACACATAGCATTAATTATAGGTTCAAATGCATATGGTACTATTTCTAGCAGGAGAACTACTGAGCCATCATACTTCAGTGTCTTCTGATGCCATTATGCCAGAGACCCTGATAAATTAACCCAACAGGGGTAGCAGCAGGAGAGAATTACAGTGGGCCTAACTTCTCACAGCTGGATAATAAGATCAGTAGTGATCTGATCAAGAAAAATATTTAAAAAAACTGGAACTGAAACTGTAGCAATATGTACAATGTTTATCAAGTGAGTGCTTCATGTCAAAATTCCACGATTGGTCATTGGTTTGTGAACGTGCTCCACTCACTGGCTAAAATTTAGATGAGTGAATGACATACTCTACTCACTCACAAAATTCCCAGGACAACTAACCACGAATGGCATGCAGACTGGTATATACATTCAAATGAAAAAACACTCTCTTTTCCACCACAGCAGCTGCCTGCTTAAATGAAAGGGTACCTCTAGGAGGCATATGCCATGAGTGGTCCAGCCCCTAGCCTTACTGTCTGCTGAGCTTCACTGATCTTCACCGACTGCTGTCCCCACTACTGAAAGAAAAGGGCACCCCTCGGAGGCATACACCTTGAGCGGTCCAGCCCCTAGCCTTACTGTCTGCTGAGTTTCACTGATCTTCACCAACTGGGGGAGAGACCAATCACAGAGGAAAGGCAGACTCTGACAGGTGCAGAAGTAGGGATTCCTTGACAGCATTTATACCTAGGTGAATCCCCCTTGGAGTGCACAGTCCGGGCTTCTTTCTCCTCTGAGGCAGATTCTCTCCTTGCTCGCTCTGCTCAGACCCAGCCAGCGACTGCTTTCTCAGCATAAGGAACTGTTGGAACACTTACCCAGAATCCCTGGCTGCTGTATGTAAATCATCATTTGTACTGCTGTACCCAGTACTGAAATAGTGGTCGGCTAATAGAAAACTTTCAACCAGAAGCAACAGCTCAGACATGAAGAGCAACCCTGGGAGGCATACGCCAAGTGTGGTCCAGCCCCTATCCTTTCTCCTCTGAGGTGGCTTCTCTCCTCGCTCACGCTGCTCAGACCCAGCCAGCAGCTGCTCTGTCAGCATAAGGAGCTGTTGGAACACTTACATGATATAAAAACAAGTTTAATTTCCTTCCTATCCTATCAGTTCTGTGTGTACTTTGGTTTAATGTGTAGTTGATGCAGCAAGGGCTTGGCACATCTAAAAGGCAGAACATCACTGATTGATTGATTTTTGACAGGTAGCAGAAACAAAGGTATTGCCCACCCACCCCTGGGTCATCCTACTTTATAGGGTCTACATAGCCCTGCCCCCTTCCTGCCTCTCCTAATTTCAAAGGCAGGGCATACACACAATACTTGTATTTGTGTTTCATCCTGAGCCTTACCTTTACTTTTCTATCTCCGCTACATAAGACTTTCCTGTATATTTCGTCCACAACTCCTTACTTCTTGCATAGGCACATCATGGGCAAAAAAAAAAAAAAAAATTCAGCCTCCTTCTCTTTCTAACCTTCACTTTCTTTCGTCCGCTGCCATCCGTCCTCCCTCCTAAATAAAAAACCTCCAACTTTTTTTTTTTTTTGTCAGCTACTCTCTCAAAAGTAGTGACCATCACCTTTCTTCCATATGCTTCTCAACAAACTCATAATGGACTATGTCCACTGCAGGTACTGTGGGACTCTATTCAGCCGAACAGGTGCCCATAATATAGGACACTGCCTCACATGTTATGCTCTTGAGACAGCTAAGAAACCAGCTCCATGCCGCCTGAGTTGAAATCACCTTCCTTAGAGCAAAGATTCAGGAGACCACACAGCAGTATACTCCACCAGCCCCTAAGCACACACGCCAGTCATTGATACCTCTACCACAGAGAGCAACTAAGCCTGGGGTCTGGCAGACAGTCAAAAAATGTCAAGCTGCACAATCGTACCATAAGATAAACGGTCCGATTAAAAACGTCAGACAGATTCGAGCCACTGTCACCATGCCCTTCATCAAAGTAAAGGTCACATGGAGCCCAGACCTAGCACAGGCTCGTGTAAGCAAAAAACAAGCTACAGGAAGACACAGGACATAACTGCAAATCATGTACTAGTCATAGGGGACTCTTATGATTCGGGGAATAGAGCCTCACCTACAACAGAGCAAAAGTATAAAAGTTGCGATCAGGTGCCTTCCAGGATCATCAGCACACACAGACACTACCGCATTTAGAAAATCGTATGGGACACAGGGATAAAACCGCACGTCTTAGTCCACCTAGGCACCAATGACCTGGCCAGTCATTCGGTGGAGGAGACCAAGAGGCATCTGATCTCACTAGGTAACAAACTCTCTCCTATTTACTCCACTGTCTTACTGTCTGAGATTTTCCGGGTATGGGAAAAAGGAGCTAGCAGGTAGAAGATCAGAGATAGACATCTCCGAGCTCAACAACTGGCCCAGAGACTGGTGTGTAGAGAGGGTCTGGAATATGTTATGGGAAAGGCAGTTCTTTCACTATGATGCCCTGCACATCAGTAAGGAGGGCACCTGGGCACTGGGCTAGAAATTTGACGTTTTCATTTCTAATTTAAACTAGTTAATGGGGAGTGGGCAATAACACCCAATTAACCACAGGGGACAACTGTTGCCACTCTCCAACAATCTCCTATGAACACACAACCAGATCAAGACAACATTAACACACACCTTATTGGCACACTTAAGGACCCTACAAGGCTACTTAGTTTTAAAGACAAGGTCTCCTGCATATATACAGAAAAAGGGAAGCTCCACAATGATCAATTCTAACCAAGGAAGGTGAGCATTGTGTGTCAGTGCTCATAGCCTGGTGAACAAAATCCCAGATCTCACCACTGTAATGGTGGAGGCAGACCTGGACTGGGTCATGGTCACAGAAACATGGTTCACCGAGAACCACACCTGGGATGTAGCTATCCCAGAATACACATTGTTCCGAAGAGACTGTGAAGTTAAGAAAAGTGGAGGGTAGCAATGTATGTTAAAAAAAAAAAAAAAAAAAAAAAAACATCAATGCTATGGAAACCCAGGGATGCAGCAGCAATGTAAAGGTCCTCTAGGTCACCCTTGGAGCAACCATATCCGAGTTGGGGTTATATACAGACCCCCAGCCCAGGATAACGACTTGGACAGGAACTCCTGGAGGTCACCCTACAGATGGCAGACAAAGGAGAACTGCTGCTGGTCAGTGATTTCAGTCTACTGGATGTGGATTGGGTCTCACACACAGCCTCTATGGAAAAGAGCAGAGAATTCCTCTAGCACTAAAGGGAGCAGGACTAGAACAGTCGGTGACCACACCAACAGGAGAGAGAGAGAGACATCCTGGACCTCGTGCTCTCAAACAGTGACAAGATCTCTGACACAGCGGTAGGCAGCAGTCTGGGTACCAGTGACCATAGGACCATCTGGATCACCAGCACCAGTAAAGAGGAAGTCAGCCACAGCAAACTCTGGGTCATGCATTTCAAGAAGGCCAACTTTACTCAAATGAGGGCTTCCATAAAACAAATACTTGGCAAGGAAATGGGACACAGTGGAACAGAGGTGGAAAGTTCTGAAGGAAGCTTTACTCATAATATCTGCCCAGTGTACGAAGCAGATGTCTGTCAAGAAAAAGGAGGAAACCACTGTGGTATACCAAGGATGTAGCAACAAAAATAAAGGATAAAAGGAAAGTGTTCAAGAGATTCAAGGATACTAACAATGAGGCAGATAAGGAAATCTACAAAACCAAGCTAAAAGAAGCAGGGAAGGCAGTAATAGCAGCCAAAGCCCAGACAGAAGAGAGAATCTCATGAAGAGCGACGAAGGGCTACACGTTTTATAGATACATTGGAGAAAAAAGGAAAACAGAGGCATTATAGGAATAACAACCAAGGACAGCAAAGAGGCAGAAAATGATAACGAAAAAGTGGCAATTCTAAACAGTTTCTTCTGCTCAGTCTTCACAAAAGAAGACAACGGCAATGGACCCAAAATGCAGAACACAGCCGCACGCAGCATAGAAGCAGATGCTGGACCATTTGCAAGAGACAGTGTCTTAAAAGAGCTTCTCAAATTAAAAGCAAATAAAGCAATGGGCCCAGATGAAATCCACCCTAGAATTCTGAAGGAACTGGCACAGGAAATTGCAGGCCCACTGGCAGAATTATTCACACAGTCTGTAGAGAGCGTGGAAATACCTCAGGACTGGAGAATGGGCCACAGTGGTACCCTTGCACAAAAAGTGCAAGGTCATGCACCTAGGTAAAGGAAACACAAGAAAAATATACACACTCGATGGTAAACAATTAACAGAAACAAAACTTGAACGGGACCTCGAAATACTTACTTCTGCTGATTTAAAGGTGGTTAGACAATGTGAAAAGACGCAGAAAGCTAGTAGCATCCTCTGATGTAGTGGCAGGGGCACTACAAGTAGGAACCAAGAGGTCACAATCCCTCTGTACAGGTCCTTGGTGAGGCCACATCTCGAGTACTGTGTACAGTTCTGGAGGCCACACCTAAAAAAGGACATAGACCGCTTGAAAGCTGTACAGAGAAGAGCTACTAAAATGGTACAGCAACTGCACCAGGAGCAGTATGAAACTAGACTACAGCAACTGCAAAGGAGAAATGGGGGCTATGATAGAAACCTTAAAATACATAAAGGGCATAAATAAGGTACAAGCAGAAAACCTCATGCACAAAAAAGAGACTATGCAAACACGGGGGCACAGTTTAAGACTAACAGTGGGTAAGTTTAAAACCGACATTCGTATGTTCTACTTCACAGGAAGGGTGGTGGACTCTTGGAATAGCTTACAACCAGAGGTTGTGGAGGTCTGGGCAGACTAGACGGATCACACAGTCCCCTTCTGTTGACACATTCTTATGTAGAGGCGAGCTGTTAGTTTTAAAATTAGCTTCATGAGACCTGGAAGTGTCTGCATCAGTATGGAGTCATCCTGCTGACAGACTTCAGAAATGTGAAGCTACCTTTTTTTTTTTTTAAGAAAGTTTGAGCGTTGTAGATCTCAGCAACACCAATGACATAATGCAGTCCTGAATTTTTTTTTTTGTGGGGGGGGGATGATGAGTGTCCTGAGACAGCAGAGCAGCTGTTCTAGAAAGATGTCACTCACGTTACAATCATTTGACGTCTGTCCTTGAATGACATCAGTGACAAATGACATTCAGCCAAGATCGGGGGAAAAAATGGAGACTGTTTCACTGACCAACATGTCACTGCCACCCGCTTATTAATTGAGTTGCGTACCAAATGAGCACAAGACACAGCACAGGGTGGCATAGTGAGGTCTTTTATTTGTTAAACTAACCCAAAAAGGAAGCAGTTTTCTTTCACACATAATCCATCATTGCAATTTATCTTTGGAGAGTAGTAACTGTTCTATATTATCTCATTTGTGTCTATTGCACATTTAAGCAATAAACCATGACAGGGTGTGGTTGATGATTGGTTTATCCATGCCTGGTGTGGCGGCCTTGTGACCAAACCATCCAGGTGTGGGTAAATCCCAGCATCACCCACACCCTGGAGTGGTTTATTGTGATTATACAATGTCCCCCTTAATTATTTTTCACTTAATTTTTTGAACAAAAAATTATTTTTCATTTTTTATAACTTTGTATTTAATTTGTTCTTATGCTAGAAAAAATAGTCAAGTGTATTTGGGTTAAAAAAATGTGTAGCCTAGGGCAGCCATTTGATCTGTGCTGGCTTATAAGATCGAGCATGCTGCAGCGCGAAAGACAGAGAAGCTTTTTGTTTTTTAAAAATATTTCTGTTATCCGATGGAGAGAGAGCAATTTGTACATGAGAGAGAAGGAGAGGGCTCTAGTGGAAAGCAAACAAGAGGTCAGCTGGGTAGAGTTCACAAAGCGAGAGAGGCTATGAAGCTTCATTTGTTTAAAACGTTTCTGTTCCCTGACTAAAGGGAGAAGGAGCAGTGTGAAAATTAAATGTCCGTTGCTGCTCACTTCTAGAGAAAGAGAGAAAGCAAGGTTTCAGGGTTTTTGATTTTTTTTGACCGTTTGTGTCTCTCAGCTTTGGTAATGTGTTGCGAGCAGGTGTCTGGCTGAAACAGGCAGAGGCGGGGGTGTCATAAGCGTTGTAGAGTGGGCGCCCGAGATCATGGTTTTGTGTTTAGCTTCGGTATCGCGGCCAGAAGCGGTGTAGAGGAAATGAATTATAAGGTTTTTTCTGCAGCAAAATTGGCGTTTTTTTTTGTTTTGTTTTGTGATTATGGGGTAACAGAGTGGCACAGCAGTGAAGAGAGAGTGGGCACTGAACGGAGAGTACATGGGAGTGTACTGGGGAAAAAGCTACACGTTGGGTGAGTACACTGGTCGGTTTAAGGGACTGAGTTATTAAAGTCCTGTTAGGTGATATGTCAGTTGAACGTATGTGTTTTTTTTGCATTTGGTTTTTTTTTAGTTGTGGTTGCACAGTAGAGGCTCAGTTGGTGCAGCGACATTTACTGAGGAAAACAAGATAACGGCTCGGTATGATTTTTAACATTTTTGTTGCAGTTAGTGACATGTGGCTGGCTGGCATCTTTTGCGTTGGTAATGCTGAATTTTACAATGCTGCAAAGGTGCCAGTCAACCAATCAGGTTTCTTGTTTTTAAAGCCCCATTGTATAATCTTTTACTCTTTGCCTTCAATTTAAAAATAAAATGTATGTGTATATATATTATGCTCATGTTATATTGTATTTGCTATAACTGACTGTCCACCTCTCCTTTCCCCAGGACACATATGAAATGAGCTGTTATTTATTTATTGAATTGTTTCACCAGGAAAGATACACTGAGCAGCTTAATACTCGTCTCACGGTATGTCCTGGGGAAATGGGGAGAGGGATATACAGAGCGAGAGTTCTTTGATACATACATACAATACATACAGTTACAAAACAGGTTCATGGCAACTGAGTACATAATAGGCTGAAGCAACAGTTACTGTACTGGCAGTTCATAGGAGCAGGATACATATAGAATCAGTACAGGGACCAAGCACAGGATGCATGGTTGTCGATGCATACATTACAGGCAGTTAATTAGTGATGCAGATGCAGCAGGGTGAACACATAGGATTCAGTCACCCCTTTTAAGAGCTAGTCTATAAGGGGTAGTATAAGTGCAGGTGGGGTAGGGGGGATGAGAAGAGGAGAGGGAGAGAAAAAAGTGAGAGGGAGACAGGTATGCAAGGAGGGAGTCAGAAGCAGGTGCAGGTAGGTGTAAGGTAATTGTGCAGAGCAGAGATAAGGGAATATAGGGAGGAGGAGTGGCGGATTTGTGGAGGGAGTGCTAGCAGCTCAGTATGTCTTTCCTGGTGAAACTTTTGAAATAAAATAAATAAGTAAATTTTCTTCTGATTGCACCAAAGTGGCCAAGAAGGCCATGGTTCTCAGACCTAGTGAATCTAGCTTGGCATGCACCGTCCTGGCTGCCACTCTAGGGGGACCTCCTTTTTCAAGGACCCATGCAGCATCCAAACCCAGAGGTGATGCAGCTTGTGGCTTGGCTCCCGAGAGGAGGAGATTGCTAAAACAGGGTTTTTCAAAAATAGTGGATACCCTGATGGCCACAAGGAAAATCTCCATGGCTGCAGTTTATGACCAACTATGGAGCACCTCATCTTGGGCCAGAGGGAGAGGTATCAGGCCTTCTAAAACCACAGTTCCACAGATTTTAGATTTTTTTGCAGGTGGGAGTAGACAAAGGGCTTCTGCTGAGATCCCCAAGAGGTCAGGTCCTGGCACTGGGAGCAGCACTGGGGGACTCTCCATAGGTTCATCCCTGTGGTCAAACTAGGAGGTCATTGGATTTCTAACAGTGGTTAACAGAAACAGACCGCCCTTTTGATCACCGGAACCCCTGTGGGACCTGAATCTGGTGTTGCCTGCTCTTTGTAAAGCACCCTTCGAACCTCTTTCGTCAATGCCACTGGACATTTTTCCATACAAGGCATGTTTTTTAATTGCAGTGTGCTCAGCTAAAAGTACTGGTGAACTTCAAGAGTTGTCCCACAAAGAGCCTTACCTTATCCATAAGGAAAAGGTAGTCCTGTGGATGATCCCATCCTTTGTTCCTAATATACCTACAGCATTTCAGGTAAATCAGGAAACCTGTCCACCATCCTTCTGTCCAAAGCTGGATCATGCTAAGGAGTGTGAGCTGCACAAGCTAGATTTGCGCAGGGCAGTCTGGACTTACTCAAATGAAATGTAGAGTTCAGAAAATATGAAAGTCTGTTCTCTTTGGAGCAACAAAGAAAGGTCAAAAAGCTTCCAAGGCCATCTTGGCCAGGTGGGTGAGGGCATGTGTCACCAAAACCTGTGTAACCCCTAGGTGGCACTATCCCAAGGGCTACTACCCCCTGTCTGCTTGGCTAGTAGCAGGTTAAGGGTCAGGGTTGGTAGTGGTCAAGCTAACCTGGGCACAGCCCTCCGGGACACTGTAACCCCACTCTTTCCCCTCTAGTGGCCTGAACACTGTACAATAATCACCTTCACAATACACCTGGTACACCACACAAGTACCCACACTGTTTGCATTTACCACCGGGGCTGGTTCCTCTGGCTCGACCCTGGGGACCCCCTGTAAAACAAGGTTAAGCACAGCAAATAGCAACAGTACAGTACTTTGAGCACAAACTGGGACCACAGTCAGATTACATGCAGAAAAAGTTAGATCTGATTTATTCAGGGGACTTGAACGGGGAGGGAGGGGCAAAATCAGGTTAATTAGCTTAGCGGTCATATCAGTCAAGCAGTTTTGCATGTGCTTTGAGTCCCCCCCACATAGTCCACCTCTGGGTACCCAGGTGGAGAAGAGATGGGCTAGCCAGGACAGTTGCCCAGGGTTGCAGCTGGTTGGGGCCCTGTGATGGAAAACACAATATGCACAGTACACAATATTTGTAATCTGGAGCCAGAGGGTCTGTTCGCAAAGGAAACAAAACAAGACAATCAGATGACTGTAATGTCCCAAAGTTGGGGCATCCCAGAAATATAAATTAAATAAAAAGATTAGGGGTTAACAGGTGCTCAGAGTGCCTGTCTTAGGTACAGTCTGCAGGGTAATTGGATAAAGGGGCCCCTCAGAAGTGATTTCCATCCCTGTACAGTATAGAAACTCTGTAATTAATAAAGAAAAGTGCCCTGTGCGCTTAAACCTTGGTGAAAAAAGTAAAATTCATGTAGCTCCAGTAACAATGGCCTGAATGGAATGCTGTGCTGAGCTGCTCATGCACAGCATTCCACTCCAGCCACTCTAGAACCCTGGTCGGTTTAAGTTTAAAAAATAATTGTTACAGTTGGTCAGTTGCTCCTGGGGAGAGGTTGAGGAGACAGGACACAGAAGTCAAGGGACAGGTTAGGGCTTACCTTGGGTTGAAGCTGTCCCTCAGGGCTTGCTGAGGTCCTGTTCTGCCTCCCCTGTCTGAAGACGCCTGCTTCGGCTCTGTGTTGCAGTCAATGGTGCCATCGAGCACCACGAAGAAGTAAATGGCCGTTTGCCGCGTGTTAGGTTTAAGAGCCCCAACATTTTGTTATTTTAACTCTCTCCCCCCCCCATATGTTTTAAAAGATTATTTTGGTCCCACATCGTCGGCATAGAAGCGCCGCATCGTGCCTGATTTGCTGTCGGCCGTCTTAGGCCCCTAGTCATCCCCCCAGCTGCCTGCAAGTTTCCTCCCACTTCCAACATACCTCCCGCCTCCCATTTGCCTCCTGATCCTCCGAACAGCTCGTCAGAGTGGTGAGTCGGTGGCAGTACCTGAGTTGTACTGACCGCCCAAGTTTTAAAGCAAAGACAGTTTTTTTTTCTTCAGCACACAAGGCCCCTAGAGTAGCGGCTGAGCGCCGCCTAGGAATCAGGTCACAAGGACCCTAAGTTAATATTCAGTGGGAGGCGGGTCAGTGACACCCTAGGGGAGGGGCCAGCAATGCAAGGCCAGTTCAAGGCCTGTTAAATATTGATGGCGGGTGGGATTAAAGGCGGTGACCCGCCCATAGAGTGTCAGCTCTCAGAGAGCTGTATAGGATTAAAGGGGCCATGCAGTTAAAAGGGCAAGTCAAGCCCAAAACAAAGTGAATAGGGCTTCTCAGGCCCGGTGTTGAAGGGGCTATTTGGCCCATTTCTGTTAGGGCTATTAGGCCCATGGAAAAGCAGGGCACCATGCCCAATGTAAAGAGGGCAGTTCAGGCCCATTTCTGTTAGGGCACCAGGCCCATGGTAAAGCAGAGCACCAGGCCCAATATAAAGAGGGCAATTCAGGCCCAGTTCTGTTAGGGCACCAGGCCCATTTCGAAGGGCAAGTAGGCCCACAGCTGAGTGCGGGGCATTAGGCCCGAGGTAAGTGTAGGGCATCAGGCCCGAGGTAAAGCAGGGTCCCAGGGTTAGCCTCGGCCCAGTGGATTAGGGCAAGCCAGCCTAGTGGTTGTAAGGGCAGCCCTGGCCTAGTGGATTAGGGCAAACCAGCCTAGTGGTAGTAAGGCCAGCCCTGGCCTAGTGGATTAGGGCAATCCATCCTAGCGGCAGTAAGTAGGGCATATAGGCCCCATAGCAAAAAAGGCATTTAGGCCTTTAGTGTTCCAGGCAATTAACATAGGGCAAGTGGTACCCTCAGTATAGAGGTTAGGGCATCCTTAGCAAAACGTTCAGGGGCAGCCAGATCCTATTCAGGAAGGCCCTACAATCAGGGGAAAAGGGTCCATCCAAGGGTACTCAGTTCACAAATACTGTAAAGCTACTGTAACAACTGTACTGTTCATACAACTGTTATTGCTGGAGTACTTGAAAGACTGTAACATAGAAACATAGAAGTTGACGGCAGATAAGGACCGCAAGGCCCATCCAGTCTGCCCATTTCTTTTTCTACCTTATAAATGTGCCATCGGCCTTTGCTCTGTCAGTGGCCTATCTATTCATACTCATTTGTATTGCTCCCTTATGCCTATCCCATGCCTGTTTGAAGCCCTGCACTGTATTCATAGCCACCACTTCTTGAGGTAGGCCATTCCATGCATCCACCACCCTTTCTGTGAAAAAGAATTTCCTCACATTCCCCCTTAATCGGTCCCCCTCTAATCTCATGCTGTGTCCTCTTGTCCTGCTATTTTTCTCATATTTAAACATGTTAGACTCTTTCACCTTGTTAATGTCCTTAAGGTGTTTGAATGCCTTGATCATATCACCTCTCTCCCTCCTTTGCTCAAGGGTATACATATTGAGCTCTGTTAATCTGTCCTCGTATGTCTTCTGATGCAGTCCCTGTACCATTTTGGTTGCCCTTCTCTGGACTGCCTCAATTTGGTTAATGTCCTTGTGAAGGTGTGGCCTCCAATACAGCACGCAGTACTCCAGATGGGGCCTAACCAGTGTCTTGTAAAGAGGGATGATTATTACCTCCCTCTTATGACTTGCGATACCCCTACTAATACACCCTAACACCCCCCTAGCCTTACTTACTGCTTTAGAGGTCTGCTTGGATGATTTCAGGTCATCAGTGATAATGATGCCCAAGTCTCTTTCTTCCTTTGTGACTGCTAGCTAAGCTGCTAGCTGTGAACTTACTAAGAAGCACCAAGACTGTATTGTATACGGATTATGGTTATTTGCCCCTGGTTATCTGAACTGTTGCCCTAAGCATGTGAACTGTTGCCCTAAGTATCTGAACTATTACCCTAAGCATTTGAACTATTGCTCCAAGCACCTGTACAATTGCCCCACCTGTAATAATTACCCTTAAATTTATCATTTGCCCACACTGGGCAAATTATTGTATCATTCCGCAGTCCTCTTGGCATTGCAGAAAGGTGCATCTTTCAGTGACATTGTTACCAGTGTATGGGGACAGTCTCAATCTTTTACCACACTGCAGTCCCATAGTGTGGTCTGTAATACTTCATACTCAGAATCAGTCTCTACACAGAAGAGGACGTCTTCTCATCATTCTTCACCGAAGTGGGATTGTCCATCAGATCATCTCCTCCGTCTGTGTTGTCCGCCGAAGTCGAGCCCGTCGCCAGTCGTATAAGTTGTACCCGCCATTTCTTGTTTTCACAGCTTGAAGTTACGTCTGCCGAAGCACATCACGACAGCCGTGCCAGTGTCGTTTCATATGGTTCCTGATCCAGATGTCCCGAAGTTGGTCACCCTCCACAGAAGTGTGTGCACATCCTGGAGAACCTGGTCTGCGCCTCTGGTTGTTCGCGGAAAGTCGAGTCCGTCGGAGCCGAGTACAGGACAAGTCTGCCATTTCTTTATTTTGTTCTAGGTTCTGGTGACAAGATTGCAGAATCATCCATCCTCTCTACAGATTCTTATGGTTCCTGGTCCTATCGGAGATCCTTCAGAGTTTAGCTGGCCCTTGGAGTGCTGCAACATCATTCAGGTCGTGGTAGTCCTCGATAAGATTCGTCACCACGCAGGTCCTGTTTTCTCCTTGTCGACCCTGGAAGTGGGATTTGGCCAAGGAACCCTTTGTCTTCAGTTTGGGATCTGACAGTCCGTAAATGGGTTATTTCAGGAACCAGTTGCTCTGGTTCTTTTATTCCGGCAGCCTTGGAGAGAGTGGGCTTTTGCTGAAGAATCACATGGTCTGTTTACAAACCTCTCACCACCCAGTGGCCTTTACAAGGTCCCTGCTGGGAACTGTGTTAGTATCAACTGTTTCGTTTGCTTCCCATTTGTTGCTACCATCGTAGACCAACGGTGTACACGAAGACGTCAGACCTCTGGACTCCTGTAACATTGGACTTCGGTAGAACTGTGTAGTTCTAGCTAAACCAAATACTGTTGTGGGTAGTACATATCATCTGATCTTCACCTAAGCTTAGTAATAGGAATAAGAATTGTAGAATAATTATAGAAGTATAGGGGAGTAGGCCTAAATACCTATTCTATTCTTGTTTGAAGTAATTTTGGCAGTCGTAGATAGTGTTCTGTCCTATTTACCGCCCTATTGTGTTGGTTGACTTCTCCACCTCTTGTGACTGTGTCTCCCTACCCACTGGTACTAAATAAATGCCCTGCGGTCACTGAATCTCTAGGACAACTCCTGCCTCTCCTTGTCTGGGTAACAGTTCTCTTATCCACAATAATTCGCACCTTGGTGTCTCACTCATCTCTTTCCACCATCTTTAGAGCAGAGTACCACAGAGCACCGCTATAGACCATCACATGACACACTCAGATTAAGCTGTTGTTGTAGGGAGCTACCCTGGTATTTTCTCACGATACCCAAGACTGGACACAGGCTGGACGAAAATCGAGACTGCAGGTGGTTGACCTAGAATGCCAGGAGAAGCAGGGCTCACACAAGTTGTAGAGGTTCATTCCTGTTCAAGTGTGGAGCAGTGGGCTGATCCCCAGGCAGGTCTCTCATCGATGGCTTCTCTGTGCAGTGGGTAGTCTGGCTGGGCCAGTCAGGCAAAGCCCAGACCGCATGGAGACAAGTTCAGAAGCAGTCCATTTTGGGCCGGATACAGCTTCCAGCAAGCAGAACACAGTTCACACAGTGGGGAACTAACTCACAACCCGCTAGCAGATCATAGCACATTTACATGTACGGGAATTCTACTGTACCAGGCAAAGCACTCCCCGGGCACAATCGCAAAGTCTGTGCATACACCGGGAGCTTAGGGGTAGCTGGAACTCCTGCCAGGCCAATCGCATTCAGCAAAAATATTTGGTCGTCTTCAGGTTGAGTCTGGCTCAATTCAGTAGCTTACTTTTGTCACACAAACTTTGATTTAGTCCAAAATAATTCTCTTCTCTCCCTCTCAGAAGCACCACACCGGCATGCAGGCCAAAAACTTAGCCTTTTCAGAGTTCTCCCATGCGAATCCACTCAGGATGCCTGCTCAGAAAACACTTCAGCTCCTTCTTGCTCAGCTTCCAGCTTAGTTTAATTGAAAAACTCAAGCAGCCTGGGACTTCCCCAAGATCCAAAAGACTTGGTTGGCTGATTTGGCTGTCAGTCAAAGAGAGAGCTCCCCCTTCAGTTGCAAAAAAGGCGCAAAAAGTTCAAACTGCAGTTCCTATAGATTTTGAATTCAGACAGCTCCTGCAGTCCGGCTACATTTTAGGTCCCACCAGAACTGATTGGTCCAATTTGCAGTCCAGGACCAAGATAGTGGAGACAAACAAAACAGTCTTTGCTAAAAAGAAAGCAGGTTAGCCAAACTACATTATCATTATTATTCTAAATGGTTTTCAGCAAATAGTTACATATTTCAACAGAGCTCTAGCTCAGATTACTTGTGCTGCAATCGAGCAGCTCTTAAAGAGACAGTACACAGAGGCTATACAGACTGGAAATCACATTTAAACTGCTAAAACGCAGGACACCAGCCTGGCAGTGAGCTTTTAGGCAAGCTCAAGGAAGACTTTTTGGGAACCCCCATTTGTAGAGGGGTTACACCTGGATACAGCAGAAAAGAAGGAAGTTCTGACTCTCATCAAGGCTCACTCCACCAGGGCTCTGGCTACTTCCTGGGTGGATGTGGGGGGGTCCCTTCCTGATCCCCTCCCCTCCACAGATTCTTATTGCAGATGCTTCAGAGATGGGCTGGGGTGCACACTTGGCCCCTATCAGGCATAGGGCATATCGACCCCAGTGGAGTGCACCTTGCATATAAATGTTATGGAAATGCGAGCTGTTCTGTACAGGCTCCAGGATTTCCAGACCCACTTGTCCCCAGGTCCTCTGCTAATACAGACTGTCAATGTCAGTGTGATGCATTACATCAACAAACAAGGGGGTGGACTCATTCCTATCCTCTGTGCAGGGAAGCAATGAGAGTTTGGTATTGGGCTGTAGGCTACCATTTAGAACTTTCAGTAGTACATGTTCCAGGCACCCAAAATATCTTGGCAGATAAGCTAAGCAAGTCCCAGTCCAGGATGCACAAGTGGAAACTGCTGACCTTGGTCTTGGATGACCTGTTCGAACAATGTGGTCATCCAGAGTTGGACCTTTTTTACATCCCCACACAATGCAAAACTGCTGCTTTTGTGCTAGCTCGCTCCAGGGCCTGGAGTTTTCTGGTGAGTTACATTGTCCCTCTCATGGAAAGGGAGGTTCCTACATGCCTTTCCTCTCTTCCTGCTAATTCAGAGAGTACTACTCAAGCTCCAAATGGAGGGGGCAACTCTGATACTCATTGCTCCCCTATGGCCTTGGCTCTTACTGTAACAGCTAGCAGTGGAACCTCCAGTACCTCTGTACCTTTGCAAGGGTCTGCTGTCACAAGAACCGGGAGCCCTGGTCCATTTGAACCTCAGATCTCTCCATCTGCATGCATGGCTCTTTAAGAAATAGCCATTACTCGTTCTGGTGTTTCCCAAAAAGTGCCTGATGTTCTAGTGACTGCTAGAAAGCCTTCCACCAGATCAGGTTTATTCTGTGAAGTGGAAGAGGTTGCTTTATGGGCTTCTTCTACCACCTGGATCTGTTCACCTGTTCAGTCAGTCAGGTTTCAGAGTACCTTCTGTCCTTATCTGATTCAGGCCTACAGTATTCCTCCATCAAGGGGCATCTGGCTGCAATATCTGCTTTCCATGTGCCTATAGAGGGTCATATTGTTGCCCAGCTGGAGGTGGCATGTACATTCTTGCGAGGCATTCTACATCTGAAGCCTCCCATCTGTAATCCATTCCCAGCTTGGGACCTGAATTTTGTTTGGGGAAGTTTTACTTTGGCTTTTGAGCTAGCCATGACTTGTGGATAACACGTTTTTTCTTGGAAAGCATTATTTTTAGTTGCGGTCACTTCTGCTCAAAGGATTTCAGAGCTACAGGCTCTAATGTGTGAGCCTCCTTATTTGATTTTCCACAGGACAGGGTATCTATGCGTACCAGTCGTAAGTGGCTATCAAAGCTGATGTCTGAGTTTACTTCTACACCTGCCAGTTTATTATCCTGAGCATGCCAATCCAGTGATGTACATAGAATACTCGGGTACTGTATACACCACATAAAGGACCTCAGAAGCTCCTTGCAACTTTTTATTTTGTTTGCCCCTGGGAAAGAGGGTGCCCCAGTTTCCAAACAGTGCTTGTCCAAATGGCTAGCTAACTGTATTACTACTTGTTACAGGAATTACGGTAAGGAACTTCCTTGGGTGGTTCATAGTTATTCCATAAGAGGCATGGCCACCTCTGTTGCTTGTTTTAAAAAGGTTTCTGCTGCTGATATCTGTGCAGCTGCTACCTGGAGTGCTGTCCACACCTTCACTAAACACTACATTCTGGACATTGTCTCTCGTAGACAGGCTGGCTTTGGCTAACTGTCCTACATGGTCTACTTTCTTAAGCCTGTAGACTCCAGCCACCCAGACTGCTCACTGTCAGTACTGCTTGGTACTGTTTCTATAGGTGTGGCCTGATGAAAGAGATTTCCTTGAAGAAGATAGAACAGAGCCGGCCCAGTGGCGCTGAGGGCTGAGGTGCTGGGCTCCTTACCTCATGTCACGCCAGCGACCCATGTTTGGGAACAAGCATGGGCAGCTGGGTGTTGGCAGGGGGGAGTAGGATTGAGCATCCCTAGGACTGTTCTCCTTCTCCGGGGAGCGGGGGTTAGCAGTGCTCGGTGATTGCCTGTCCCCTAGCGGAGGCTGGGAGGTGGCACACCAGTGCTAAAGATTGAGGGTGAGTGACTGAGGCAGGCGCTTGGCGGGGGCATGCACAGGTTCATGCATGCTGCCACCACTGGTGCCATTGCACGTGCAGTCCTCACGGGGAAGTCGGGGAAAAGAGAGTCCTCTGCAGGATGACAATGGTCCCCCACCGCAATGGCCCGGGAAGGCACCTCCCCGTATAGTCACCTGGTTTGCTGGGTCGATTCGCTCCCCACGCCCCTGCCATGAAGGGTAAGTAGTGGGGCTAAGGGAAGGGGGCCTCATACCTGGTGTCTGTGTGGGGGTAGAGGGGGTAGAAAAAGATAACCCTTAAAAAAAAAAAAAAAAAAAAGTTCAATTTTTACCGTTCCATTGATCTTCGATAGAATCTCTTTTGTCAAGCCGTGCTGTCTCACCTTTCTTCCCCCTTAATGGCCTGTAACTCTAGCTTTTGCTGCTCTTCTCTCCATTATACTCTACCTATTAGCGTCTGCCTTGCTTGGTTTCATAGAGTGCTGGATTCACTTCTGATACCCTATGGAGAAGTCCTCCAAGCAAGATCTCTGGCGGGGAATTGAGGAGAGATGAGACCACCCACGTTTATATATGAGCCAATGTCTGATGTCATCGTGGGCAGACCCTGGATGACTGCTTGCAAAAGTTTCCATATGGGCCTAGCACCTGGCAACTTATAGTTCCATTGGTGTGACCTGCTGAAAGAGACTCTCTTTAAACTCTACTGTTACGGTAAGTAAGTAGCTGTTCTTTTTTCCTGTTTGGATTAGTTACAAACTAATTCTCCTTAGTTTGATTGTAGAAAACCATTGATTTGTGTTTAGGATGTATTGGGAGAGTATTTTCTTTCTTCCATGGCACAGACGGAGCCCATAAAATAGCAGGATAGTGCAGCAGCCTACAGTGAAGGTTACCAGTTCCAAAAATTGTCTGTTAATCACTGGCAGATCTGACAGGCAGCAATAAAATCAAGTGTTGGACAGAGTAGTCGGTCATTCAACTTGTCCTCCATGCTTCAGTTTCTGTTGAGGCTTATGGAGCAAAGAAAGCCACAAACTGAAAAGGTCAATGTACAGTATCCGCCTACAGTGTGTGAAGGCTACTGATTCCAGAAATTATTTTCGTTCAGTCACTGCCAAAGAGTGCTCGGGTTCGAGGTTGTGTCATGAATGAGTGTTGTGTGCTTGCCAACTTTGCCAGTAAAATTAAATGTTTGTGCCAGGCTTACAGAGTGTAGGTCTCAAAATCTGAAGACAGGTGCTGCCTACAGCCCACAGTGTGTGGGCTGCTAGTACAAAATGTTATGTCTGTTTAGACCTTTGCCCCCCAAAAATGCATGGGCCCTGAGGAAGACCTGCTGTTGAAGTGCTGGGTGAGTAGCTGTTAGCAGAGAGACTCCTTGGATTTCCAGTTAATTGAATTGTATCTGCACAGCATATAAAATGACTTAAATTGAAGCACTGGCCCAAGGATCGCATACTGCACTGCTATCTTATACTGTATGCTGCCCTAACCCTTTCTTTTCCCCCCTAGGGTCCTGATCCTGACCCTGATAAAGGTATCCTTTTTTTCAATGATTGCTGCCTGAACATGTATCACTTTTATAGAGTGCTAAGCTTTATGCTTTTTGGGATCCGTTTTTACGCTGTTTTGGGTCACGGGTGGGTTGATCCCGTGGGGATGTGGTGAGGTACTGCATCCCACTGGGTGGTACGATACTTAACACCAGGCCTACATAAAGCTTTCTCTGAGAGAATACACCATGCTATTTCGAACTGGCTCTGGATAAGAACCCCCAACCAGGAGTTTAGTAACCCAGGCCCCCTAAACCTGGAGCCCTCAAGGTAAGGATAGCAACCTTAACATCAGTCGTGATCTGGTTACATCATTTGTTTTTCCTCTAAAACAAATGCTAAAGCAGAATTTAAAACAGGGTGGAGGGGGATGCATCTTACAAGACTGAAGAAAAAGTGTGGATTTAAAATGGACTAAAAAATTATAGGTTCAAAATTATCACCATAACATGCATTGTGGTTTTAAGCAGGACGTTTAATGGTGTTTTAGTCAAGGCAGTTATGGTTGGGATAAAAACATCCTAGTCTCTGATTCAGACACCTAATTGTTTAGTATATATTCTCACAGTGGTATCAGTCCAGAAATTTCAAGGATGATCTGTTTGTGTAATGTGATACAAACTGTTTGATAAGAGCATGATCTTAGTCCTGGAAATGCATACAGCAGCAGCAGCCTTCAGCAAAGATTACTTGTTTTTTTAACAACCAGTTCTGTACCAGAATGGAAACAGACTGTAATTAAATTTTAGAGCTACTGATGCCTCAAGAAAACTTTACATAAAATAATGATTAGGTACCATTTTGCTTGCATTCCATTTATAGTTTATTAATTTCTCCTCCCCATAATTTATTACTAAAGAAATGTGTATGAATATATGATAATTGTCTCTTAGAGTTAATTTTGAGTTCATCTGCCTCTAGCTTACTCCTTACTTCAAGTCAAAATTCTCTGTTGTGACATCACAGTCTGTTGCCATGGGAGAAACTGAGGTCACAAGCAGTGCTCTATGACTTCAAGTAAAGGAAAAAGCAGCAGGAATAAATGAACTCTTCAGGAACAAAGATCTTGTTTTCATGCAGATGGCCTAACTACTAAATAATGGGGGGGTGAGGAGTACGGAACTAATTGGAAATACAAGCTGGACAGTGTCTAAATATTATGGTTTTTTTTAAAGTCCTTCTGAACACGTCACCAGCTCTTTAAGGTCCCTGATGAGCTTGACTTTTTTTTGTTGTATTCACTTTCAAAGCATGCAGAGATACTGGTATCATTCTAAACTGCAAGACGTCATTTGCTGATGCACATTCCCTAAGTCACGTTCAGATTAATACAATAGTTTTAAGTGTTCCCATGCTCATTTTTCAATGTTAAACATATTGCCATGTTCAGGACAAAGCCTACTGTTAGGCCATATGTTTGTCTCAGAATGCTTAACATATGCATAACTCATGTGTGCTCGAGTTCACGTAATTTCCGGGCCATCTTGCTCAGATGCGCATTCTCTAATCCTCAGGAACACATATTGGCATCGTGGATGAGCTATTGGGTAAGAAGCTTGAGCCGAGTAAAATCACTGTTTTTGTTTTTTTAACATAAAACTTTTTATTGAATTCCATTTTTTCTTTTAAACAAGTAACACAGTTTAATTTAATAACTACTAAAAAGGAAAGTAACACAGTGTACATTTAATACTGCTACAGAGGCACAGCTAGGACATTCTACATGTCTACAGAAACAGACTGACAAACATGATACTTGAAATAGAACATGGCATCAGAACTCATGACAAAGATACTGGTAATATTTCATAACAGAGCTCTACGGGTCGCTGCTTCCTTGGGGTCACCCAGAAAGGGCATTTACTAACATGGTACTGATCCCGAGAGGAAGACAAGGAATCATGCTAAGAGGCTACTAAGAGATTAGTTCAGACTACTGTCCCCATATGCCCAGAGATCTGGGTACATTGGCCTCAAGCCCAGTAAAAGAGGACTTAATTTTAGAGCTGATTAGCCATCTTGTGAGGCATGAGGTGGATAAGACATTTGGTGTACTAGGCCATTACTCCTCACTCCCTGTCTCGCCCTGGGTCCCGCGGAGTTCAAGTCCAGTGATCTTAGGACAAGACAAGTGTTCTACAGTGTGATCCTCCAATAAAAGGACTAGGGATGTGAGACGCTCCTGATGGAGCCTGTGGTATCTTGTCTGGTAGAACTTATGATTACAGTTTAAACCTTCACAAGGAAGATCTGGTAGAAGTCTTAGGGCAAGGAAGTGCAAGAAGCCACATATTCTACTCACAAAACATGTTCTGGGAACATGTTCAGGAGTGAGCTTGTAGGCCTCAACTGGATATAGTATCTCTCTGACAAAAGGGAGTGGTATTTTGTACATGGTGAGTAAAAGAGAAGATAACAGTAGATTGGCATTAAGTTAGGATATATTCACGTGGCAGGTGGGAGAGTAACATACCTCCAGGGGTGAGCTGCCAAGTATGGGCCCCATTTTTGCATGCACCAATCCATCTTACTCAAAGCCACATGGGCTACTTTCTCCTATCTGGCAGTGAGGGCAGTTAGATTTTTCCAGTCCTGAATAGCTGGTGGTTTTTGATCCCTCCAGTACTGTAGCAAGATTCACTTAGCTGCTTCTAATACATGGTTTACCCAATGTATCTGGGGGGAAGATAAAATACTGCCTTTAGGAGGCCTTAGCAATGCCAGGTAGGGGTCTTAGAGTTGCGGGATCAAGACATGTTCCCTGCTTCGGTTCTGTACCCCCTTCCAGTACTTTTCCAACCATGTGCAGGACTAGAGGATATGATACAGTGAGCTTTGAGGGGAGGTACACCGCCAGCTGCACTAACATGTATGAGTAATGCCAGCATGGTGTAGCCATTGTGGCATCCTGTACGTACTGTGCAAAATTTTCTGCTGCATTGTTTTGGCTTGCAGTTTCCTGTTGGCAACATATCTGTGTCCAGGCTTTATCCAAGTGCTTCTCAGGAATTGGTAGGTATAGTTCTTGTGCCCATTTTTCTCTAGGGCTGATCTGAACAGGGGATGGGGATTCCGTTTCCACCAGATTTTTAATCTTCCCCACTAAGTGGTTTGGTGTGGTCAGTGTGTCCACCCATTTATCAAGAGTGGATGGAGGAGATAAAGTACGGGTAGGAGACACTTTCACATGGAGGAGGTCCCGGAGGTGTAAGTATTTCCAGAAGTGTGCTCAGGGTACATCGGATTTAAACTGCAACTAGGCGGATGAAAGAAGGACCTCCTCTGTAGGGTGATATAAATCCTCTTTGCACACTAATATCCCTTTTCTTCCATGCAGTCCAGTGGAGTGGTTTTCCCTCAGTTGTAAGCTCGGCATGGTCCCAGATAGGTATAGTTCTAGCTGTTTTTGCACCCCAGCTCAATTTGTCCCTGTACTTCATCCAAATCTGTCTCACATGCTTAGTGCAAGGTGACACAGTGGTTTTATTACCCCATTCAGGGAATAATATGGACACTGGTGTAGGCCCCCCTCCGATTTTGTTCCATTGAAATCACCTTGGAGGAGGTGTAGACAGGTTCAGCTTGCAACAGGTTATAGCCTGACAGAGGAGGACATAGTCGTGCATCTTCCCAAGGTTTGGGATACCAAAGTCACCTCTGCTGCAATGTAGTGGAAGTGTAGACAGCTTTATTGTGTGCATCTTCCCTGACCATATTAGGGCAGATAGTTTGGAGGCAGGGATTTAAAGAAAGCTGCAGAAATTTGTAGGGTAAGTTGGCCAGACTATAAAGATACTTTGAGAGAGTGACCATTTTAAGGGTGTTGACTCACCCCCAAGTAGAGGGGAGAAGGGAATCCCACCGCCGAACATTCGAGTTGACCGGTTTGCTACAGTGCTAGGTGCTGTTGTACGTCAGAGAAGGATTCCTAGGCAAACCACTCCCGTGGATGCCCACTGGTATGGATGTCTTGAGAAAAGCTGCTAAGTGCATTAGGATTTGATGGACATTATTTGGGACTTGGTCCCATTTAGCTTATAGCCAGACAGAGAGAAGTACTGATGAATGATGCACTGGAGGGCCTTCAGAGGGGATGGAATGTTGGTGAGAAATAGGGTAATGTGATCAGCATAAAGTGCCAATTCGTGGGAAGTCCCTTGCACAGTCAGGCTGGGAGAGGATGCAGATTCCTGAACCTTAAGGGCTAGGGACTCCACTGTAAATAAGAATAAAAATGAAGACACAGGGAACCCTTGCTTAGTGTCCCTCCCCAAAGGGAAAGGCAGGGAAATAACTGAGTTGGTGACTGCTGCTGATTGGTTAGTATACAGGAGACTTATCAGGGCTATAAATTTTGAGTCTAATCCAAATCTGGCAAGGGCGTCCTGTAGGTATGCCTACTCCACCCTATCAAATGCTTTGTCAGCATCCAGAGACTCCAGTGGGCTCTGAGCGGGTTCAGCTGTCCCACATGCAAATCCAGGATACAGTGGGTAATATCTATACCTAGGGGACCAAGCACGAAGCCCACCTGATCCAGATGAATGAGGTTGCATATGATGATCTGGAGTCTCCTGGCCAGGACTTGCGCAAAATTCCTGGTATCTACATTGATCAAGTAATTGGATGATACTGTGAGCAGTGGATGTTGTCCTTGACTTTTTTGGTGTTAATGTAATGTGGGTCTACATGAAGGTAGCAGGAAGAGCCCCCTGTTCGAAGCTTCATTATAGACTGCAGACAGTTTTGGGGCCAAGATTCTTATGAAAGTCCTATAAAAGTCCGTGGGGAGTCGGGCTAGGTCAGGGGATTTTCTGAGGGTCACACTCAGTATTGCATTTTGTACCTCCTGAGGTGAAATTGGTTGGATTAATTGGGTATTCCATGAATGAGAGACCTGAAGGAGAACTACACCCTGATAGAAGGCAGATAATTCTGCCTCCAAGGGGGACATCTCAGAGGAGTATAGGGACTGATGCACATTTTGGCATTCCTTGTTTATAAGTTCTAGGGATGTGGCCTCTTGTTTTTTTTTTTTTTTGTGCCTGGCTCTCCCCCCTCAGCAGCTCAACCCTGCTCTACCTGCCATCCTCCCATGCCCCAGGCTTACCCCCCCCAAGGCACCCCCTTCTAACAGACACTGAGCAGGCGAGACCCTGCTTACTCTCCAGGTCGGGGCCACAGGACCACCCTGCCCAGCAGACACAGCTAGGCAGTGGGAACAGCGGTGGAGCTGGTGTTGCGCATGGGGGCTGGCATTTTTCTTAGTATGAGGATGCCCAGGAGTGGGGATGTGCAGTGACGACCCGTGTCCACCCTGCCCCCTCAACGTGTGATGTCGGCCACGGCAGTACCCCAGCCTCCTCCAGAGGTCCGCAATGTGCTGGACACTCAACCCTCTCTCCCCCCAGATAAGGAGAGCAGTCCCTGGGATGCTCAATCCTTCCCTTCCCAGCTGGCCCTCTGACCCCAAAGGCAGTGCTCGAACCCGGGATGTCGGTGCCACAAGTGGACGCCTTGCCGCTGTGATGGTGGGCCAGCCCATACCTGCCCTGGTTTTGATCAGAGAAGTATATTTCTCTACTTCCCTGGCCTTTACAATGTGCAGCAGGCCAGCCCACCAGTGCAGTGGTTGGATTTCTGCTTGTGATGCCGACGACTTGGGCTCAAGTACGGACCCCAGTGTCTGAGTGCCAGCCATGGGGAGATGGCTCGAGTGTCCCACGATGGCTCGCCATCTCCCAGTGGAGGGGGGTGTGCAGCCCATTGTGTGCCGACCTCTGGCAGAGGCTAGAGGTATGGCAGTATATCAGGGCCTACCACATAGCTCAATGGATGTTGGCTCTTGCCTTGATGCCCCGGACGTCGTGCACCCAAGGGGAAAATGGCTCCCTGGCTGACTAAGATGATGATTGCCAGTCCCCTGCTGCCACAAAACCCCGGAAAAGCCTGAGCCACCCCAGCAGCACCCCGGGCCAAGTAAGTTGCGCTGGTCGGTCCCCACCGGCGCCTTCCTCGGAGGAGCAGGGAGACCCTTCTGAAGCGATATGTCAGGTTACCTTGGGGGGGGGTCAACATGTGGGGTGGTGGTACGTTAGAAACCTATTGGGTTGCTCTTCTGTAAGATTGTGCAGGAGATAACCTGATGGTAAAACACCACAAACACAGATGTGCAGAAAATCAGTTTATTTCTCCCTAATAATAGTACAAAGAACAGAAGCATAAAATAAATCTTACAAACTGGAACCCAGAAACAGCCATACACCAGGTGTGGAAACTGGCTGCTCCCAGGGATCCCAAGGGGTTAGGTGTGTATTAGGATTATATATCAGGGATAAGAATGTCACGTTACCGGAGTAATGGGCTCATATACATCAGTGCTTCTCTGCAGTCGGTGTTCCGTTGGACAATACATGGGTGTCTTGTGTGACACTTGGACAACTGGTTCTGATCACTGTATCATTTTTTGTAATATAAAAATGTGTTATGGACTGTCTCTCATGAGAAATGTTGAAACAGCTTGTGAGCATGACGCACACATACACACGCAGGTTTTAGATACAAGGTGTTACCTGGAAGGCCAGAAGCTAATTGCAGACTTTAACTAAGTTAAATATAGCTTTAACTGCTTAGAGAGAAATCATAAACGTTTATGGCGTTTAGGGGAAGAGTACAGGATTATGTGACACTGGTGCAAAGTGATAAATGCTTTGATGTCTGTGTGAGAGAGGATACTGCTTATAGATGAAAGGAAATTTACAGACTTGATTGTTGAAGTCACATGGGGAAAGGAGTTTCTGCTGATGTAACCTTAATTGTCTTACCTTGTAATATGATAAAAATATCCTGGGTGTATGATTTTTCATAACCAGAGGAGGAGCTAGGTGACCTCACGCAAAGAGGTGGGCAAAGCTAGCTTTTAAACAAGTATTCTGGTTCCTTCAGAGACTTTTATCTACACTCTGACAAAGAAACATCTTTGAGCACTTTAAGCAAGTATATAAGTAGAGAGAGACAAAATCTAAGTATTGTAGTAGGAATTGCACCTTGTTCTTTTAAAAGAGTTGTATGTTTTGTGATATATGGTTCTGTATTTTATGTTTTACATATTTTTTTTTTATCTATTTTAGTAAAACTCTATTTTTAGAGCCTACTTGGTCTGTCTTTGAATTTCTTCCTTTAACAAGTGAAATATGTATGGCTAAAGCAGACACTGTGCATAAGCTTTAATGGTGATACTAAACTGGAAAAAGGTAAGATTAATCTGAGGTCTTTATTAGAGTTTTAAGGGTTCATTTCTGTACATCTTGTTAGGTGCCCGTAGGCAAAGATGTCTGGCCCCCCAAATACAGAATTATCTGAGCCTGTGCATTGGGTATGTTAGCAAGAGGTTCATAGTTTGAATCCCTCCAGAACTGAGATCAAAGGTTGATTCGAACCCACAGAACAGACAGGAGGGTTATCCTGTTTCTGTTAACTGTTCACAAGACTGCGCTCGGAGGTTGGCACTTTGGGAGTAGAGGGCTGACCTGCTGAGTCAATTTGTGACATTTTGCACTCAAGCTGATGCATATTGTTGCATCTTTAACAATGTGCAGACTAAGTGCTTATTAGAACAATAGGCTTCTTCTCATATAATTTGCTGACTAAAGCATCGTAACTCCAGAACATAGATGGCGCTGCAGACCACAAAACATATTATTATTGTTATAAGATCATTATATCATGTTAGGCTGCTAATATCACATCAGCAGGTGTCATTGTAAACCACAAATGCATATTTCTGTCTGATACATTAGGCGTCTAGCTAAACAGGAAATTCCCGAATAGGCCCTAATACAACAAATCTGTCAGTGCATTAGTAATATCATTAGTATACAGTGTTATAATAATAATAATCTTTATTTATAGGGCGCCTTTCAAATATCAAGGCGCCTTACATTATAAAACATAATCATTCAATATTACAATAAATATAAGACAATAAAATCCATTATATTTCTTGGAATACCAGTGTCCCCAAAAAAGTTTTCAGTGCCTTCTTAAAGCTCCCTACGGTCGTACACTCACGAAGCTGACGGGGCAGAGAATTTCAGAGGATAGGGGCCACAAAAGCACGGGCCCCAGAAGATTTCAAAATAACCCTTGGAATCTACAGCAGCTGCTCATCAGCCAAGCGGAGCTGTTGCACAGGGGTGTAAGAAATCAGGAGCTCTTTCAAATAGTCAGGACCAAGACCATGTAGGGCTTTGTAGGTCAACAAGCCTACCTTAAAGGTGATCCGCCACTGAATCAGCAGCCAGTGCAGATTGCGCAGCACAGGGGTAATATGAGAACCCCTAGGTACCCCTGTCAGTAAACGAGCAGCAGCGTTCTGCACTAGCTGCAAGCGGCAGATATCAATCCCAGGAAGCCCAAGATAAAGTGAGTTGCAGAAGTCAAGGCGAGAGGTAACAAAGGCGTGGACCATTACAGGCAGTTCACTGGACGGAACAAGGTTCTTGACCCAGGCAATATTCCGAAGATGGTAAGGTAAAAGGCCGACTTGATGACTGCCAACACCTGATGATGAAGGGTCAGCCCGTCGTCAAGCACGACTCCAAGGTCACGCACCCGTTCGGAGGTAGGGATCTGCGCACCCCCCCAGAAATATTCCCAAGGGCCAATCAGTCCTCAACCTCTCTATCCTATGACCTGGGTCCACTACCATAACTTCAGTCTTTCCTGTGTTCAATTGTAACCAGCTCGAATTCATCCAGTCTTGGATTTCGAGTAGACAGTTATTAAATACTGAGAGCGCACTAACCTGGTCGGGGGCAAAAGACAGGCACAGGTGGGTATCCTCAGCATAGCAGTGAAACCACAGCCCATACTGTCTTACAATGTCTCCGAGGCATTGCATATACACTGAAAACAACATGGGGGACAGCACTGAGCCCTGAGGAACCCCGCAAGAAAGAAAGGGTCGGAGGAAAAAAACCCAGACACTACTCCCTGTGTTTTACCATCAAGGAAAGAAGAAAACCATCTGAGCATTGAATTTGACAGGCCACAGATGAACCTCAGGCGATTATAGTATTATCCCTTGTCTGTTATGATAGCAATGTTGGTCCTTGTATGGGACAGCAGGTTAGGCTGGTCTACTATATTTCCTCTCTTGTTTCCTGGGGCAACACTAACTAGGTAGGTAGGTTATTTTGTTACAGAATGGGATTCATAGAGAAATTTCAGTTGAGCATGGTGTTTGTTTCAAGGTTTTGTACAAGTAGAGCAAGATAATAACAAGAAAAATAATCAGAAACACTTGAATCACAACACAACCTTTAAAAGTGAATGCTAACCAAGTATTTGACAATGCGGTGCTAAGGTCACCGTCATGGAAAAGAGCATTTAATGAGTTCCCTGCCTTAGTGATGTTGCTGAACTAAAACTGATGTGTATCCTTTCTCTCTAATAGAGATTTGAGATTCAGTGTGAGCAGATCAATATGTACATTAAACACAGATAAATATTGTGCTGTAGAACTATCGATATAATCACGTTCCAGTGTGGGAACATATGGCCTATGATAGAGCATTCTTGGGGCACAAAGTAAAAGTTTGGTAAGTGTATGTCACATGTCAGAGTTCTATAACAGAAAGTCTAATGATTGGTCACAGCATAGTATTGTCCATCAGAGTTGTAGGTCACATGAACTTGAGGAAGGCGTCACTTCGTGAGCTGGACAGGGCAGGTGATGGAGGTGTTAGTGATTCTGCTGGTGTGAACATTGTCTGGAGATGCAGCACTGGAGGCGTTGAGGCTGAGTTTCACTTGACTCAGAGTGACGTTCACTGTACAGTATCTGGCCATGACGTTGAAAAATTAGTTGAATTGTCTGTTAGGTCATCAGGAAATTGCAGTGATCCATGCAGTGTATCAGGTGAATAACCACAAACTGGCTTGGTCACATCAAAGACATCACATCTACAAAGGTAGTGATTGTCACAAATTCACCCAGCCGGTCAGCTCTCTACTCCCAAAGTGCCAACCTCTGAGCGTATGATTTGTAGACAGTGAACAGTACAGGGTAACCCTCTTGTCTGTTTTTGTGGGTTCGAGTCACCTTAGTCTCAAGTTCTGGAGGGATTCAAACTGATAACCTCTTGTTAGCGTACCCAATTATCAGGCTCAGATAATTCTGTCTTCGGGGGGCCAGATAACTTTGCCTACGGGCACCGAACCAGGTCTACAAAATGAACCTTTAGAACTCTATCCATTTCCCAGTTTGGTATAACAATAAGTTCATATACAGTGTTAACTATAACCTTCAAAAGCTTCACTTAAATAAAAAGAAATGTCAAGGCACTCCAGGCAGTTTCTGTTTTTAAAATATATATCTTTACTTTAAAATAGGAAAACAGAAAAATATTACAGAACACAATATCCCAACACATACAGCCTTAAAACAAACAGGTAAAAGTGCAGATTCCTACAAATAATAACATTCAGTCTCATCTTTGTCTGAGGTCCTTACTTCAGTGCTCTGATGTTCCTCTTCTCTCAGAATTATGAAAGTGTCTCTGTCAAGGTCTTCTCAGTATGTTAAAGACAGTCCTGAGCCGGCCTTCTTGCTGAGGTCACCAAACTCCGCCTTGGTGTAACAAAATCTATATTTTTTTTATAACACCAAGATGGCCTACTAAGGTATTTAAAAAAAATAAGAGATAACATAATAAATCTGTTCTTTGTGTAACGAGTCAAAACCAGTCTGTGATCTGCTTTCCCCTGGACATCAAAAGTCTCTTTGATATAAGTCTCTGTATTCAAAGCAAAAGTGTATTTGACTCCTTAATTCCATCTGGCCTTGGTATCTACACATCAAAGGTCTTTTTGATGAAATGAGCTGGTTTCCTGTGAGGTTATTCATAACACTGGCCAGTGTCCCTTTTCTCAGGACATCTAGTGCAGATCAAAGGACTTCCCTGAGGATGTTATGAATGGCTAATTTCATTTCCTGGGATCAAAGCAAATTCACCAGATAATTGCACCCCAGATATCTGCATTTTAGCTATATCCTGTCCTTTGAACTTATCCCTGGGGGGTTTGAAGTGTCCGCTTCAGCAGCCAGCACCTGCCTCTGCCACAGTCCATCATACATTAATTTCTTATATTTACAACAAAAAATTATATAGGGATTAGAACCAGCTGTCCAGGTGTGACAGTTCCTCCCCACCTAGACTGAATTTGGGGGGTCTGTCCCCTGCATGGGATGAGCTTCACAAATCAGTTCACTCCTCATACACCCTGGACAATCCATCTGAGTTCTGATTGGTCTACCACATGCCCAAGGTATGCCACTTCTCCCATGGCCACCTGGCACTTCTCAGCTTTGACAGTGAGTCTGGCCCTCTGTATCCTGTCCAGCACTTCCCTAAGGTGTGAAAGGTGTTCTCCCAGCTGGTACTAAAGATGGCAGTGTCATCCAGGTACTCCACAGTGTACTCCTCAGCACCATTTAACATCTGGTTCACCAACATTTGGAAAGTGGCCAGGGCATTCTTTATTCCGAAAGGCATTACTTTGAACTCAAATGAGCCTATCGGAGTGATGAAAGCTGACCTCTCCCTAGCTCTGCCGTCAACCCTACCTGCAATACCCCTTTGTCAGGTCAATGGTCATAAGTTAGTCCACCACCCAACTTTTCCAGGAGTTTGTCGGGGGCATCGGGTGGGCGTCTGACTTTGTGACTGCATTCCGTCTACAATAGTCTACACAGAAACGAGTCGAGCCATCTGGCTTGGGTACAAAGACAACAGGTGAGGCCCAGGGACTGTGGGATCTCTGGATTACCCCTAAATCCAGCATCTCCTCCACTTCCCTTCTAATGTCCTTTTGGACAACCTCTGACACCCGATATGCTGTCTGCCGTATGGGGGTCTGTGTCCCTGTCTCCACATCGTGTGTCACTAACGGGGTTAGTCTAGGCTGAGCGCTAGACAAGGGGGCAAAGTCTGCTAAAACCTCCCTTACTTTCTGGATCTGGCCCAGGGTCAGCTGGGGAGACAATTTCACTGCCTCCACAGAGGACTCCCACTTACTCTCTTCCCTCAAGTCCAGAAGGGGGTCTCCTTCGTCCGTCCCCTCCCAATGACTACACACTGCGAACACCATGTCAGCCCTATTTGCATATGGCTTAATCATGTTGACATGGTACATCCTTTCGGTCTGTCTATGGTCAGGTAACTCCACAATGTAGTTCTTGCCATTTACCTTCCTAACCACTTTGTACGGTCCTGCCCAGTCAGCTTGCAGCATGTCTTTCCGGACCGGAATAAGGATCATGACTTCCTGACCCACCATGTACGAGCGAGATCTGGTTCTGTGGTCATACCATTCCTTTTGTTTCTGTTGGGCAGCTGCCAGGTTGCTCTGGGCTGTCCCCATAAGCTCCTTCAGCCTTTCCCTAAACCTAAGGACGTAAGCCACAAGGGGAGTTCCCTGGGTGGCGTGCTTGCCTTCTCAGTCCTCCCGGATTAAGTCTAGGGGCCCACGTACCCAGCGTCCTTACAAGAGTTCGAATGGGGAAAATCCTGTCCACTCTTGGGGCACCTACCTGTATGCAAACAGGTGGGGAAGGTATTTCTCCCAGTCCCTCCCATGCTGTTCAGCAAATGCCCGGAGAATTGACTTTAGGGTACCATTGAATCTTTCCACAAGTCTATTGGCTTGTGGGTGATATGGTGTCGTGTATCTGTGCACCACCCCACACTTCTCTCATAAACATTTCATCACGTCCGACATGAAGGAACCCCTTCGATCAGTGATTACCTCGTGCGGAAACCCAACATGGGAGAAAATCCCAAGTAAGGCATCTGCCACTTTGTCTGTCCTCAGAGAGGATAGGACGACTGCCTCTGGGTACCGGGTGGCATAATGCACCACAGTCAGGATGAATCTCTTCCCTGGGGAGCTGGGGGTATTTAAAGGCCCCACAATATCCATTCCCACCCTCTGGAATGGCTTCTCCACTATGGGCAAGGGGATCAGGGCAGCTTGGGTTTTCTTGCCTGCCTTCCCTATTCCTTGGCACCTGTGACAAGACCTGCAATACTCCTTCACCTGCTGGGTGAAGTTAGGCCAGTAGAAATTCTGGGCCAACTGCTGCCTAATTCATGTGATTCCCAGATGACCAGATAAGGGAATATCATGGGCAACCTTGAGCAACTGCTCACAATATCCCTGGTGAACGACAAGCTGCCTGCCTAGCATCCCTCCCTCTGTCTACTGTCTGTGTATACATAAGTCCATTTTCCTAAAAAATCTTATGTCTGCCATCACCTCCCTATATGCCCTCCGAGTCTGCCCAAGCCCTCAACCTATCTAAACTAGGGTCACCCCTCTGAGCAGCTGCAAACCCCTCACACAGTCCCAAGGCATGGGACAGGTCCCCTTCAGATGCCAAACTAGGGTCCCTAGCACTAGCATCAGGGCCCTAAGGATCACTGTCAATCCCAACCCTCTGACAAGGAGTCACCCTTCCCTCTTCAGAGTAACCCTCTGTAGCTGTGTGGTTACTAGCTACCGGGGAAATTTCTACCCTCTTTTTATCAGTCTCCCCATCTGGAGACACTGGCTAGGGAACCAGCCTCTCAGTGGTTTCCACACTGATTTCTGTGGGGTCCAGGGAACTACTATTTTCCCTTGCCGCATGGCTACGGGTAACTGCACATACCACCCCCTGCTGGAGATTGTTACCCAAGATCACATCCGCTGCTAATGTGTTGGCTAAAGCCACCTGTTGCACAGTTTCCCCTGTTTCACCCCAGTCCAGAACACTAGCGAGTGGCAGTGTTTTCTTTTCACCAGTAAACCCTTGTACAGTTGCGTATTTATTGGGTATAAGCTGACCAGGCTGTACCAGATCCCCCTTTACCAATGTCAGGGATGCCTCTGTGTCCCTTAACCTCTGTGTCTGTACACCATTTACTATGACTGGGTGCATGTGTTCCCTCATGTTCACTGGCATGGTCTCAGGGACACACAACCAACCCACTTCTTTTCTAGCACCCTGTTGTGTATTATGGCTCGCCTTTTTGGGGCACTGTCTGGCAATATGCCCAGTTTCCTTACACAGCCAAGATGCATTTCTTACTTCAGATAAATCTTTTTGTTGAAACCTGGAGCTGACTGGTTTTGGTTGGGGCAGTGAGGGTTTTGGCTGCCTTGAAGGCACGCTTTTCCCTTTCTGCGCTGCCACGCTCACCCCATTTGCTCTCAGAGCAGGTCTGCTCTTGGCATAGCGGTCTGAGAGTTCAGCAGCCTCTTGCACTATTTTTGGATCTTGGTCCTCTAGCCAGATTTTTAGCTCTGCTGGGTATGCCCAGTAAAATTGTACTAATAAAATCACATTTTCAATTTTATCAGCAGAGTTTGTCTCAATTCCTTCCCACCATCGTTTTAAAAACTGACATTGTTTCATGGCTAGCTCCTCATAGCTCATATCAGGGCTTCTCCTGAGCTTACAGAATTTAGCTCTGTGTGATTCAGCAGTTAATTCAAACTTTTTTAACAGTGCAGCTTTTAACTTGCTGTAATCGTCTCTGTCCTCATTGTTCATTTGACCCAATGCATCCCGAGCTTTCCCGGTAAGTAGCAGGGATAGCTGGAAGCTCCAGGACTCTCTAGAAATTTTAGCCTGAATACAAACTTTTTCAAAAGAATTTAAAAAGGCATCCATGTCCTCCCCTTCCTTAAACTCAGCTATTAATTTGGAGTTCAATTTGTAACCCAGTCCTGCAGTCCCAGTTAAACCCAAGCCACTTACCTGCCCTGGACTGCTGGTTGGAGTCATAGTTTCTCCAGTTCGTGTTGCCACTGGTGCTCCTCTCCTCTGCAGCTCACTGGCGCTCACGCTCCTCATGGTGTGCCACTCTCTGTTCTCGCTCTGTCTCCAGTTCCATCCAGCGCAAATCAATTTGCAGTCTGAATACCTCTGGATTCAGGATACTGGTGACCTTCCCCTGCTGCTGTGGCCCTTCACTGACAGTGGTCCTGCTGTCCTCCTCATCAGCTTGGGACCCCTCACTGGCCTCTAGTCTTGCCACACTCGAGGTCTGGTCCCTTTCAGTCACGGTCTGTGACTCTCTGCTCTGGGTATCTGCTACCATCAGGGCCTCTATGAGGTTCTGCTTTCTGGGTGTCACCTTGAACAGGACTCCTCTGTCTCGCACAGTTGTTTCAAGTGATCTACAGTGTGCCTGCTGTAGTCAGAAGCCATCTTTCCAGACTACGCTAATCTGACTTGCACTTTAGAAAAAAAATAAAATGGGTAGGAACTTTGACTGTAAGCTAAGGGATATCGTTCTGTTTCCTTTAAATATAAAACACTGCCTTTCTTTTTTCCAAGTGAGCTGAGCGGTCTCAAGCTGACACACTGAACAATGAAGCTTATATCACCAAACTTTTTATGTCACCGCTGCCAACCAATCTGTCACAAATTCACTCAGCTGGTCAGCCCTCTACTCCCAAAGTGCCAACCTCTGAGCGTATGATTTGTGGACAGTGAACAGTACAAGGTAACCCTCTTGTCTGTTTTTGTGGGTTTGAGTCACCTTAGTCTCAAGTTCTGGAGGGATTCAAACTGATAACATCTTGTTAGCGTACCCAATTATCGGGCTCAGATCATTCTGCCTTCGGGGGGGCCAGATATCTTTTCCAGTGGGCACTGAACCAGGTCTACAAAATGAACCCTTAGAACTCTATGCAAGACTATAGAGAACTCCATCCATTTCCCAGTTTGGTATAACAATAAGTTCATATACAGTGTTAACTATAACCTTTAAAAGCTTCACTTAAATAAAAAGAAATGTCAAGGCACTCCAGGCAGTTTCCGTTTTAAAATGTATATCTTTACTTTGAATAGGAAAACAGAAAAATATTACAGAACAAAATATCCCAACACATACAGCCTTAAAACAAACAGGTAAACGTGCAGATTCCTATAAATAATAACATTCAGACTAATCTTTGTCTAACGTCCTTACTTTAGTGCTCTGATGTTCCTCTTCTCTCAGTCAAAATTGTGAAAGTGTCTCTGTCAAAGTCTTCTCAGTATGTTAAAGATAGTCCTGAGCCGGCCTTCTCACTGAGGTCACCAAACTCCACCTTGGTGTAACAAAATTAATATTTTTTTTAATAACACCAAGATGGCTTACTAAGGTATTTAAAAAATAAGAGGTGTCATAATAAATCTCTTCTGTATGTAACGAGTCGAAACCAGTCTGTGATCTGCTTTCCCCAGACATCAAAAGTCTCTTTGATATAAGTCACTGTATTCAAAGCAAAAATGTATTTGACTCCTTAATTCTGTCTGGCTTTGTTATCTACACATCAAAGGTCTCTTTGATGAAGTAAGCTGGTTTCCTGTGAGGTTATTCATAACACTGGCCAGTGTCCCTTTTCTCAGGACATCTAGTGCAGATCAAAGGACTTCCCAGAGGATGTTATGAATGGCTAATTTCATTTCCTGGGATCAAAGCAAATTCACCAGATAATTGCACACCAGATTTCTGTAGTTTAGCTATGTCCTGTCCTTTGAACTTATCCCTGGGGGGTTTGAAGTGTCAGCTTCAGCAGCCAGCACCTGCCTCTGCCACAGTCCATCATACATTAATTTCTTATATTTACAACAAAAAATTATATAGGGATTAGAACCAGCTGTCCAGGTGTGACAGTGATATCCCCTCTTGACCCAACAGTCCATACGTGGAACAACCTAGGAATCAAGTTGAGGATGAAACACAAGCAGTGGAGGAAGTTCAGTGCGTTCTCTGTAGATGGCCCATGGAGTGGCTGACTGCAAGCTTGTCAAAGACTGAGGAATCCTTGTCGAAAATTGGAAGAGAGACTGTGAATGTGACATGTATGGTATCTTTAATGCTACAGTGGTTGGTAGTGTAGCAGGGTCCTTGATTTGAGTGTGGTGTAACATAATCCAAATTTTGTGCAGTAGCCAGGGAAAATTAGACCCGTCTTGTCCATACACTTCACGGTATAAGAATGGGAAGTGCAGTGGGGGCAATACCATTTAGCCATATGCTTATCTTGGATCAAATCTGGAATCCTCCTGATTCCTGATCCCGGAAGAGATTAGTGATAGTGTTTAGTGCAAAATTGCCTTAAGCTGAACAAATTATCTCCCTGCCTATGTGCTGCTCATTGACTTCTTTATTATTCAAAACAATCAAATGGTTATGTTTATTATGGGTTTCATCAAATAAACATGCTATATCATGCATATTATATACTCTAAACCTTCTTGTAAGAGACTGTCAGTACCCTGTAGCATGGGCTCTATCGCATTTCCAGCTAATTTGGAGTTAAAAACATTAGTATGCTTCTGAATAGGGTCCAAACCAGCATGGTTCCAAATTGACATCCCTGAACTAAATAATCCTGTAACAGTGTCAGCTATGCCTGTTACTGCAGCTGCCCCAACGTTCTTTTCTGTCGTTAAGGTGTGAACACACCTTGGTGTTCAGTTGTGTGGTACCCTGCGACTGGATCTTGAATCCTAACGTGATATGCTGCCATCAGATCTAATAACATTATTATGTTGCTAGACTTGCTTGCAGAGCTGAAAGCAGCTAACTAAAAGAAGCTACATTTTCTTATTAATCTAACACTTGTATCTCAGCAGGAGTCAGTGTCTGTTGAGATTAAGCAAGACAGATACTTTATTAGAAGTAGAAGGGGTCTTATTTAGGGTTAAAGAAAGAAAAGAAAGAAAGTGTGTGTTCTGTGCTGTGAAGGGTACTGTATCAACTTTGCTAAACCAGTAGGAGTAGAGCGAGCTTAATTGGGGGTGTGGCTTAGACACTATAAAAGCAGGTGACTCAAATTACGACTTCTTGTTGCTTGCCTTGCTTGTAGATCAGAAAACAGCTAACTAAAAGAAGCTACATTTATGCTACGCAGTGTTCACAGTCCGCTGGGCACGCTTGGAAACTGCTTAACATTAGACAAACTTGGATAAGATAATTTTAGCATATCCTCTACTTAGTAAATATATACCTTTAATAATGGAAAAAGAACTTAGTAAGTGTATGCAATGTTTGATGTATAGTGAGGGAAAGTATGGGAGCGAGTATGTATGTGCTAATTGCCGTCTGATTACTACTCTTGAAGCAGAGATGGCGTTTCTGCTTAATATTAAACCAGTGTCTACTGATATTAGGGGAATTGGAAAGTTACATTGATCTTATGGATGAACAACTTCATTCTAATGAACAGTTTCCTTCACATTTAGGTAGCATTTCTATACCTCCTGATGAGGAGACAATTGTAACGACTAGTACTAGTATACCTGTTGCCTCTGCCCCCTCTTATAAGGTGGATGATTATCCACCCTCTTCTCATGATGATGATGACTGGACCATTGTCACAAAGCCTCTTAAAAAAAAGGAGGGGTGGTCAAATACACAATAGTGCCCCTATTGAAACTCTTAATAGGTTTGAGCAATTGACTGTATCAAATAATGAAGTGCTACATGATTTATCCTGTGCATCACCCTCTGTTGATAATAATGGTTCAAAAACACTTTTCAATCAGGAGTTAATGCCCATGAATACTTGTCCTAGTAAGTCTCAAGCTACCAAATCAATACCTATTAAGTTAATCGCTCCAGAATGTGTTATACCAAATCAATACCTATTAAGTTAATCGCTCCAGAGTGTGTTAAACAATCACCTGTTTCTGATTCCTTGCACCCCTACTGTCCCAAAACATGTTAGTCCTGGGAGATTCAATCATTAAGCACATTGACAGGGCGGTATGCAACAGTGACAAGAGCAACCGCACTTGTTCTAGCTTCCGTGGGGCCAGGGTATCTGACATTACCTCCATGATGACTAAAATGTTACAAAATGTGGGGGAAAATCCACTGATTATCATACATGCCGGTGTTAATGATATAAATAACACCCCATTTAATCAGTTACAACAGGACTGTGTGGCGTTATGTAACCTGTTACTTGACAGGGGATGCTGTGTATGTATATCTGAAATTCTACCTGTCCTGAGAGCAACATCTACCATGACGCAGAAAATCAAAGCCCTAAATGAATGGCTGAGAAAGTGGTGTTTTAAGCAGGATATACCCTGTATTTCCCACTGGGAATCATTTTCAGATTGTTCTTCCTTGTTTTGCTGGGACGGTTTACATCTCAGTCGTAGGGGTAGTACACTTATGGGGAAAAGTATCACTAAAATCATAAATCATTGTTTAAACTAAAAACAATGGGGAAGAATGGGTCTATTCCCAAGTCTCTGAATACTTACCAAAATATTATTACAACTAAATGTCAATTCCTAGCTAAGAGTGCAAGATCTTTAAACCAACTCAAATTAGCAGAACCCGAAGCCAAATGTAAAACTTTAAATATAGGTGTGGTGGGAGTAACTGAAACTTGGTGGGAGGCATCCTCAATTTGGTCCAGAGAAATTCCAGGTTATAAGTTATATCATAAAAACAGATTAGATAAGCAAGGCGGTGAAGTTTGTATGTAAATACGAAATATTCCTTCTTTTGAAGTGTGTTCTCCCTTTCCTTTGGAAAGTATATGGGTTAAAATCTTATTGAAGGAGCAGTCCTATATAACTGTTGGTAACATCTATCGACCTCCATCTGCAAATTCAGATTACACAACTGATATGTTTAAAGAAATTACACATTTTTCAGAATCTCAGGATATTCTAATATTTGGTGACTTTAACCTCCCTCATATTAACTGGGACTTATTCTCAGGACAGTCCTATGCCGAGAAAGGACTAATAGATGTGGTAGTTAGTACTGGATTACAACAACTTGTTACTGAACCCACTCGAGGTCCTAATAGTTTGGATCTATTATTTACTAACATAGAGCAACAAATTAGCAATTGACAAATTTGGGATTCACTTGGGACCAGTGATCATTCATCTATTCTTTTTGAAATTCAACATTTTAAAATTACTCAAAGGAAGTTGTACTATACAAAAAATTATAACAAAGCAAATTTTTCTAAATTCAATGAATACTTACAAAACATAAACTGGGTATCTAATCTTCTTAATTGTACAACACAACAAGCTTGGGATTTTTTTTTAAATCTTAAGAGAAAATTTAATAATAAAGGAAAAATTCCCCCTTGGTTCAACAAGGCAATTAAAAATCAGATTCAAATAAAAATTAAACTTTTAAGGAAACTTAAGAATAGTTCTGTTCCAATTGAAACTACTCTATTACATAAATACAGACTATCTGTGAAAAACTTAAAAAATTCTATTAAATTAGCAATAAATAAGCTAGAATTTAAACTAGCTCACACAAAAGACTGTCACAAATCTCTTTTCTCCTATATAAATAGTAAAAAAAGGTGTATCAAGGATCATTGGTCCCATTATAACCAGTAGCTCTTCTCTATTTGATATAGAAACCTCAGATCTCTTTAATAAGTACTTTTGTTCTGTCTTCTCTCAAAAATCAGCTATTAGTACATTTAAAGTTCACCACATAGATTATCATAGGTTCTATCCAACTGACATTATACAGGCTATCAAAAAACTAAAAAAAAAAAATACTAGTCCGGGCCCAGACTGTATTCATCCATGGTTTCTGATCAAAACCTCTATAAATATTTCTATACTTGTGTCAATTATTTTCAATAAATCCTTACAAGAAAGTATTTTACCAAATGATTGGCGTTCAGCAGTAGTTACTTCCATTTTTAAAAAAGGCAATAGAGGTTCTGTGCAAAATTATCATCCAATTAGCCTGACCTCAGTGGCTAGTAAATTAATGGAATGAGTAAAGAAGTCTCTAATAGATCAGGATTGTAAAAAATTAGGAATTTATGATTCAAATCAGCATGGGTTTACTCCCAAGTATTCCTGCAACACCAATCTGATATCTTTTTACAATAATATAAGTACTCTACTAGATGTGGGTATCCCTACTGATGTAATTCTTTTGGACTTTAGTAGAGCTTTCGATAAAGACTCACATGAAAAACTCATTACCAAACTGCACAATCTAGGTTTGTCACCTGATATTGTCAACTGGACTTTAAACTGGTTGACAAATCGTTCTCAGAGTCAGAATTAATGACATCTTGTCTGATTCGGGTAGTGTGACAAGCAGTGTACCACAGGGGTCAGTCTTGGGACCAACATTGTTTAACCTCTTTATCAGTGATTTACAAACAGGGCTAAATAACTTCATAGTTAAATTTGCAGACGATACTAAATTGGGGGGCAAGGTTAATAATCAAGAAAATATTTCTGCATTAAAGAAGGATTTGCAAAAATTAACACTTTGGGCAAATGAAAATCATATGCAGTTTAATCAAGACAAATGTTTAGTAGTGCATTTCGGTGTAAATAATCCAAAAACGATACATCATATAAATGGACTACCACTTCACTTATCAAATCTGAAAAAGATTTAGGGATATATGTTAATAATAAACTTACATCAAATGATCACTGTGTTAGAAGTGCTTGCTTGACCAACAGACTTTTGAGGCAAATAAAATGCTGTTTTGTTAATCACACTGAACAATGCCTTATTCCATTGTATAGGGCATACATTAGACTGTATCTAGACTATGGCTCCCCTTTCTGGAATTGAAACCAAAAAAAAGAAGACATAGCAATTCTTGAACAGGTTCAAAGAAGAGTAACTAGAATGATTCCAAGATTAACACACTTGGATTATCAGAACAGATTAAAAGCTACTGGTCTCTTCTCTCATCAAACTAGAAGATTAAGAGGTGATATGCTTATGGTTTTTAATTTAATAAATTCACCAGATCTAATGGAAAAATGTGGTCTAACACTCTCCAAAAGGAGACATGTTCAGAGACTGCATAATAAACAGCTTGAAGTAAAAACTTATAAAACCAGCAAAAGGGGAAACTTTTCATCCATTGTATGGAACACCTTGCCACAAGAATTGGTAGAGGCAACGAGTGCCACTGTCTTTAAAAACAAGTTAGATGTTTGGTTGGGGGATAATAGATAATGTCCCACATAGTGTGGGGAACAGTCTCGATGGGCTCTGGCCTTCTTCTGTTCTTTCATACCAAGTAATTATAGAATGAAAGTGAGATACATTTGTAGAAGAACAATGGCCAAATTCAGCCATGCTCCAGTGAGTTAAATTCAACATGACAGGCACGTGCATATACTGCACATTGTTAAAGTCCCAGGGATGGATGTAGCTGGCAGGACACTTTCTGGACCAGGCTTCAAAGTTGGACACTGAAGGGGTACATCCTTACGAGAAGGTGTCACTGTGAGAAAAAGAGCAGTTGAAGCTTTAGTATGGTTAAAACATATCTAACTGTAATATTATGAAAATGTGTGCAAAAGGCTTTATTAATCTTTGTTGTAAGGTTGTAAAGTCCTGTCTGTTGTTGTGTAACTTGGCGGATGTACAAAGTTCCAGTGGGGAAAATGCGTGTGTTAGGCCAACCCTTGAAAGTTCCTTTAGCAAGGCTGGCCACCGGAAGTTGCTGTCCTTCGAGGTTATCAGTTTTCTAGTCCGTATACAAAGTTAATAAAGGTAAAGCAATAACCAAAACACTTAAACACATATCTTGTCCTTCATGAACAGAAATATGGGTTGATGGTACATCAGTCTTGATTCCTACACCGAGGGAGAGCAGTAAAATTGGGTAACGGGGCATATTGCGGTGTCATTGGTATTCATGGTATGGAGAAAGGCACGGATATGGGTTTGGTATGACTTAGTTTTCAGAATCTTCTGGTAGTAGGCCTCACTTTGCAGGAGCTTCTGGTGAGGGGTTAAATGGATCGATGCCAGGTTTGTCTGCCACAGATCCAGGAAAAGAAGTAGGAGGGCCAGGTTCCTCCTCAAGGGTCCCATCTTGATTTGCCAAAGGCTACCGAGTTTGGGTTTAAAGGAGTTAAGAAAAGGAGAGAAGAGCAGAAACCAAACAAAATTAGGTAATGGTGCTCCCTCCTCCTCGGACAGAGGAAGGAGTGGCTTCACATAGGCTTCCTTCTGTCTTCGGTCATTTGGTCTTCTAGGCCAGCCAACATTGCAGTTTTTTTGGCCCGGTGGCACTGAGCGATAAGGCGCTGGACACCACACCTTGCACCACGCTGGCAAGCCAGGTTTGGGAACAGACTTGGGTTGTCAGAGGTGCAGAGGAGGATCGAGCGTCCCAATGGATGTTCTCCTCCTCCTCCTCCTCCTCCTCCTCCTCAAGGGGAAGGTTCCTGGGGTACTTTGAGCACATGATGCACCAGTGCCTGTGGAAGCAGGGGCATCGGGGCACAAGTGATTCTTCAGAACCGGGGAGGGGAGTACGTTGTGGGCACTTGGCAGCGACGTGCGTCAGCACACCGTCTGCCTGGACATCACTCCTGCGTGCTGATGTCCTCAGGGGTAGTGGGACCAAAGTGAGTAAATGGGAAATCACCCCGCTCGCCGCCAAGATGACAACTAACCTAATCTCATGGATCACCTACCACAGGCAGACCCCAATGTGCAGACACTCCAGAGAGAAGATAAGAGGGACATGGGAGTATACCTGACACTCTAGGGGCAGTCTCCATGGGAGGGTCACCGGGATTGGTCAAGTCTGAAGGAGTTGGGGGCGAGTGGGTAGTAAGGTGGGATAAAAATAAAGTATATAAAAAAAATTGCAGTTTTTTTTTTGGAATTTTTCATCAGCTGAGAACAAAAAGCTAAAGAGACAGTTAAGCACGCAAGATGCTCCTTTCCCCTGAGACTGGAGGAAGGAGCAGTCATGCTGCATATTACTGTATGGGACTAATCACCTTTGTAGAGCTTCAGTTAGTTTGCATGGTACCACTTATTAATTGGCTTCCTTCTGCCATCAGTGATTCAGACCTGATACATAGTTGGACTCAGTTTATTGATGATGTCAAATGGACCTGACCATTTCTTCACAAATGCATGTGCTGGAAAGGCAAATTTCAGAATCATGACTCTGTCGCCTACTTGCCAGTTGACTTCTTTAACACGTTTATCAAAATACTTCTGGGACTGCAGTTGAGCTTGGCCCAAGTTGTTTGAAGCAAACAAAGAGGTTTTAGTGAGGTTGTCTTTCAGTTGGTGACATAGTTGTCTAATGACTATCTGCTGTAGGGACATTGAGGTCAATCGTTAAGTGTTCTGGTAATCTCATTTGCCTGTCAGTCATTACCTCAAAAGGGGTACATCGAGTAGATGCTGATGGGCAGCTCTAATTGCCATTAGGAGTAAGGGCAACAAAGTATCCCAAGTCTTTCTAGTTTCAGTAGCACATTTACATAACATTGCTTTAAGGTATCTGTTTGCTGTTTCTACCTGTCCTGAATGACAGAGGATGGTAAGCTATGTGAAATTTCTGACCAACTCCCAGTAACTTCATTGCTTGCTGCATGAGTTCACCTGTGAAAGTTGACCCTTTGTCTAAATCTACCTTGAGAGGTAGGTTACACCTGGTACATACTTGCTCGACCAGGATTCTAGCAGTGTTTTTTGCTGTGGAGGCCTTAACTGGAAAGGCCTCAACCCATTTCGAGAATAGGTCAGTGATCATAAGGGCAAACCTTTTGTCTCTGGCTTTACGAGGCAATGATCCAGTGAAATCAGTTTGTTTTTTATCATACTCTTGTTTCTACCTCCTTGGCAGAGCGGCCCCCACGATCTCCGGCCACCGGCCCTGCACCCCCAGACCCGGTCGTGCGTGCGGGCCACATGAACCTGCTCCCCCAGTGGGCCGGTCTTTCATCGCTCTCACACCCACTGGGTACGCACCCCTCTCAGGTCTCTCCAGGGGCACAAGGCACGGCCATTAGCCACGAAGATTGCCCTCTGCATTTTTTCCTCATTTTCTCCCTTATGGAAAGCTGGACGTGCAATGGCATCTGAGCATGCAGTGCTGATGCCTGCCGCACTCTCCCCCCACTTTTTGCATGCCACTGTAGTGCGGCTGGCCTCTGCCAGTTGCCGCTACAGGGTGATGCTTGCCCCACTACCCACCTCCGAGAGAGGAGAGCAGTTTTCAGACGCTCAATCCTTCCACTCCCCTGCCAGCCCCCGGCGGCCTGAGTCCATTC